>APFE031437652.1:29578-77465 GCA_000404065.3 Pinus taeda
GGACACTCTTTGCACTGGCAGCTAAGAACGGTTGGAAAGTCCATCAAATGGATGTAAAAACTGCCTTCTTGAATGGAGATCTAAAAGAAAATGTTTTTATGTCCCAGCCTGAAGGATTTGCTGTGAAAGGACATGAACATAAAGTATGCAAACTGTGAAGTCCTTGTATGGCCTCAAACAAGCACCACGAGCCTAGTATGAAAAGCTAACTGAGCATCTTCTGAAACTCAACTTCAATCATTTTGATCTTGATGATGCAACTTTATTTGTCAAGAAAGTTGGAAAAACAGTTGTATATCTTGTGGTATATGTAGATGATCTTTTAATGACAGGGAAAAATGAAAGTTATATTGCATCCATAAAGAAAGAATTAGGAAAAAGTTTTGAAATGACTGATTTGGGCCATGTTCATTACTATCTTGGCATTGAAGTAACCCAACATCCAAAATCCATATTTCTTTCTCAAAAGAAAGACATTGGAGATTTGTTAAATAGATTTGGCATGACAGAGTGCAATCCTCTTTCTACTCCAATGGAACAAAACTTAAAGCTCAAATCTATTGAAGGAAAGGAATTTGAGGATGCAACAAAGTATAGACAACTTGTAGGAAGTCTCATCTACCTCACTACTACCAGACCAGACATTTCATTTGCTGTTGGAATCCTCTCCAAGTTTATGCAAAAGACTTGTGAGGGACATTGGTCTGCTGCAAAAAGAGTTCTAAGGCACTTGAAGGGAACTCAAGACCTTGGAATCAAGTATGCATAGGTGGACGACTTCAGCTTGATTGGATACTCTGATTCAGACTTCGATGAAGACAAAGAAACTGGGGTATCTACTTCAGGATATGCTATGAGTCTTGGATCAAGAGCTATCTCCTGGAGATCACGCAAACAATCAGTTCCAGCAGAATCCACAACAGAAGCAGAATACGTGGCAGCAGCTGAAGCAACGAAAGAAATTGTGTGGCTCAAGAAAATTCTTGAAGATTTGTAGGTAAGACAAGTACAATCAACTCCACTCATGATTGACAACACATCTGCAATAAAGTTGGCCAAGAACCCAAAGTTCCATGATCGAACAAAGCATCTCAATACTAAATATCATCTGATTCGACATCATGTTGAGGCCAAAACAATCCATCTCCGTCATTGTTCCACAAATGAGAAAATTGCAGACATCTTCACCAAAGCACTTGGAAAAGAAAAGCTTGAACGATTCAGAATGATGCTTGGACTCACCAACATCCCTTCAGATTAAGGGGGGGAATGTTGACACCTAATCTTCATGATTGGGGGAATTTGTGTAAATAAATTAATTAGGAATGTGAACAGTCATCGGGAGATGAACTGAACAATCACTCCTGTTGTATATAACAATAACCTACCTATGGAATAATAGACGAATCAGTTTTACTGCCTTTGGAGAGTTACTGCCTGGCCTGACAAAAACTAAGGACAGTGTTCTCCCAAGGGGGAGGGTTCTGAAACAACCCTGGTGAAAATTTCATGTAAATACAGTTAATAAAGGCAAAATAATAACCATGTTTATGGGACACTTATTCTAAGATGAATGTTGGGCAAGATATCCTAGTGAGGGTTTTCATTTGGTTTATTATGGCTAAGGAAATTGACAAAGGCAATGACAAAGGATTTGGAAAGGAAAAGTGGCATTAATTGACATTTTTTTAATGAAAATGACAGAAATTAGGAGGAAAGGAAGGTGAAAAGTCATAGGTTGCATGTGACGAGGAAAATGAAGGAAAATAATGGAAAAATGAATAAAATAGAGGCATCATTAATAAAAAGGCTTATGAGGATCAATTGGTACCTTTTGGCAGTTCAGTTTTGGAGCTCTCTCTCTATTCTCTCTCTCTCACACTCTTGGACATAGAGTTTTCTTGCAGCACTTTAGCATTGGATCAATAAAAACAAAGAAGGTAAGATGAAGCAAAGATCAAGCAAGGAAGAGCAGGATCAAGCGACCATAGTGAGATTCTTTGTAGGTATTGAGTTACATGTATGATTTCCTTGGTATTTTTGGCATGCATGGTTATGCATGTAGGTTTTTGGTTCTCTTGTTGTCATAGGCATGGTTTTTTTGAGGTGTGACAGTGTTTTTCAGCCTTTCCTTTCCATTTCTGGATAGCCATGGTGTGACAGGGTTCTCATTTTTGGTTGAGTTGGATTTCCAGATGGATTCAAAATCGAGTGAGGTGGTTTCTGAAAGAAAGAACACATGGCCTATTAACTCCTGAATCAGAATGTGGATTGCAGTAAAGCTTTTGCCTAGTAACCCTTGAACCAAACAGTGGGTTTCAGTGAAGCCGAATTTTGTGTTACCTCGATGGGCCTAGGAATCCTTGACTGATGAATGGTGGGATATATGATAAAACATAGAGGTGGGTGCCCTCGATCAGACTTAGGAATCCTTGGTCGGTGAATAACGAGATATACGGTAAAGCCTAGAGGGTGAAGTATTGATTAGCCCTAGGGATCATCCACTGTTGTATGGCGGGATGTATGGTAAAGCCTAGAGACAATGAGACATATAAATTCCTCATGATATAGGTGGAGAAATCCTGTGGCATCCATGCTTGTTTAAGGCCTAGTGATCTGGTGTGGATTAAGGTAAATCCTAGTTCTATTGATGAAGGTGAGGTGATTTAGCCTTGGGAAGCCCTGGTTGATTTTAGTTATGAGTCCCACATTCATGCTTGGAATATGGCATGGTGATGATTAACTAAAAGAAAGATTTGGTTCAACCAATCTATGGTCAGGTGGTACGTGGAAGTCCCAAACCTAGTTGGCTTTGGAATTCATTAATAAGAGTTTCTTTCCCTTGGTATTTCATGTGTAAATGTACTGGGTTATATGTGGATCTTATGGTTTTTGTATCCTTGTCGTTTATGTGGTTTATATGCTCGTTATGAGTATGTTTTATGACAATGGTGACATACAACTCTCATCATGTTTTGATTTGTATATGACTGAACGATGAATATATGACCTAATAAATGATAATGAAACTAATGTGATAAGGCATCAATGCTTCTTAGCGATTCTCATATAAATATGACACCCCTATGCTGATATCCGTTGTTATGACCTGTAGAATGCATATTTATGACATGTTTGACAAAATGCTTGTCATAGCTAGTAAGGGTCCAGGAAAGTCATTGATCATCTATTCGCATTAGTATCCTCATTCCCAACATATTTTTCATTTTTGAAGGTTTTATGAAGTTTTGAGCAATGGCCTGAGCCCTAACCCTGAAAAATTGGCACAAAATCCAAGGTCCCTGTTGGGCTAATTTATGTACCTAAACTAACACAAGTATTTATTATCAATCCGGGTTGTTTATACTTTGAGGCAAGTTCACTATGTATGAAGATCAGAGATAATCAAACTTTAAAAGATAATATATTCAAAAGAAATACATCCTATAACTCTAATTCAGCTTGTTTACAGTAGAGGAAGAATATTAAGATGGTTCTTGACTCAAGAAATCCACCTTTGCCTCAACTATTACTTAATGAATCAGAGATTAAAATCAAGAAATTGAGATGGATAAGTCAATGAAAGAAGCTCTTAACTTAAGAGACTCATAAAGTATTTCATCATAAGTTATTCATCTCACTTATTCAAAACCATAACAAAACCACTTGCATGCATATCAAGAAAACTAGTTGTAACTCATCATTTCAGCAGAAGAGATGCTCAACTTGAACACTGGTGTTTCTTCAATTCAATAAAGTGATGAATCAACTAACAACTAAAGCAATCAAATACCATTCATGAATCATAAAGCAATCTGAAATAAAGCCATGGAAAACCAGTTCTACATTAAACAAATTGCAAGAAATAAAACTAGTTAACAATGAAGTGTACTTAGCTTGGAATGGGGGCCCTCCACCCTTGCCTTGCACACTTGAGAGGTGATATCAGAAGCTTAAATCAGTTACACATCCATAGCATTGAGCAGCAAAATGAGAATAGCACAAGTCTTCCAATTAATTCTTCAAACCAAAAGTATCACAGCATAAAAGTATCATAAGTCAATGTATGAGCCATCAAAGTTGTGGCTCTTAAATAAGGAGTTTCATGAAACAACTTGATCTATATTCACTCTAACAACTTATCTACTCTAATCCATCTATTCAATTCGAATTCACTACCCTCATCCCAAGAAATATGACAAATATCATGGAATCCCAAAACTGCCCTATTTAAATGGGATTTCTGGATAACTAGTCATGATTGACTAGCTCCAAATAGGCCTAATAAAGCTTGTTTTGTTGGAACCAAGCATAGGTGGCTTGGTCCTAGTTCCCAAGCTTCTCATTAATGTATCCCTTTCGTTCTCAAGTGGCCTGCATCCATATTAACCATAGAGTGATTACGGGAATTTCTGAAATTGCCAAATTTGCACTTAAAATCAAACTTTTATAAAAACTTTAGAAATTGACAAATTAAAGCTAAATACCTGAAAGGACATCAAATATACATCAAAATGGAATAAATGGAGTGAAAATGGATGATAAATAGATGGTTAGGTAAGTTTCTTAGAGAAAAATGAGACCAAAACTAAGGCCCAACAGTCCTTGGCACAAAAGTACCTGGACAAAGTCTGTAGTCATTGGATTTCCTTGTTGTGGGAGTGACTGGAGGCCTATAGTTGCATGCATGCCTTGTCATGGGAGCGACTGGGGCTCTAGGGTAGTAAAAAGAAAAGTTTCTTTAGGGGTTAAGCACCTGAAACGGTTGGATGGAAGGTCAGATTGATTTTGTTTTGTCGGTTCCACTTCCTTAACTATACATGAGGAATCAAATCACATCATCGTAGCCCCTTGTCACATGTTTTCCCCAGTGGAACGCATAGCTTGGGTAAATGTGAGAGGAGGGTGTTACAAGATCAAATCATTTTCCAATCTAAAATATGTTTCCATCTCAAGAGATTTGGTCCCTCTCAGCTTTTGGTAGATCTAGAGTTAAGATTGATTTAAGTTGGTCTAACATTAATAATTATTAGGTTGATGTATAAATTTAACCTCCATAAAATATTATAGAATATTCATATAGAATACACAAATTAATGATTGACATTCATCTCTAAAATAGTTATGCTTCTTTACTCTTTTAATTAAATTCACTAGTTGTTTGGAATTTCAATATGACTAGTTGTTTGGAATGTTCATAATTTCAATATGACATTTTCATTGCACTAATTTTTTTTTGGTCAGAGAACCCACTTTAGAGTAGTTATATGGTGTATTTTGCAATTGAATGGTTAAAAAAACACAGCTTTAAATTGTCAAAGTCATATAGCGGCTAGTTAACATTTATGAGAAGCATTTTTGACAGAATTACTTTATTATTTTCCATTAAGGGTAAATTCACCCTCGTTCTTAGCCCTATTGTCTTTATTTGAATAATGATACACCTTATATAGGTCATTGTTATCATTACTGGACTAGTCTCCGAACTAGTTAACCCTAAAAAATGGAATCTGTAGAAAATAACACAAAAACTGGTTTAACGTAAAAATATATAAAATATTCAGACTTTGATTTATATGTGTGTGAGAATCTAAACCATTAGAGACAAATACACAAATTTCTTAAGATGATCGGGATGTGTTATGAACCAGTGCAGGCCTTTGAGTGGCCGTTCCCTGAAGGAAACCTCGGAACTGGCCTGACTAGTTTGTTTAACTAGCACTGTAATGGTTTTGTTAATATTTTCAGCATCATAAACAATAGACACCGATTTTAAATTGAAGTTCAATTTTCTTTGAACTGTCATGAACTCTTGCATTTAGATAGGCAATTTTCTGTTTTATTGAGCAGCGTTTGGATTGTCTCTGAAGGTAGGATTTTCTCATCAGCAAAGACCTCACCCTTGCAATGAGAAAACAAAGAATATTGTGAATTATTTGTTCTGAAAATATTCAAAGATGTTGTTAAATGAGTAGTCCAGTTGTATTATACAATACTTTATTCATTAGTTCAATGAGACGTATTATGACTTCACCATGATATTCCATATTTCATGTCTTTTAAGAAATTTGAAAGTGGTCTAGCATATCTTTTATTTGAATGGGTTGATGAATTGCCCTATCATTTTTCATCTGCTCTGACTTTTATCCATGGCATCTAATGCTTTCATATGATCTATTTGGTTATGTAATTTTCTTTATTTGACTATTCAATTTTTTGTTTTGTTTTGGTTAATATTGTGGGTAAAAAAAAGACGAGATACAACTTTATTGTTTATAGAGTTTCTAAGTTTTGCATATTTGAGTTTTATGGGATTCTTGTTTTTATTACAATCTTATTAACTTTTGGATGCGCTGCAGGGATAGAGTAGCTGCTTTGACAAGATACATGTATAATCTTTAATTTTCACAATCTCAAAACTGCTTTCATTGTTGATAGCGTTAGAGATGTTAGGAAACATTGTTTGAGGCAAGGAAGTTGTTGGAATTAGATTTTAGGATCCATCGTATGGTTGAAACTAGGAAAAGTAGACTTGGCTTCAGAATCTAACATATTTTTGAACTACAATTGCAATCCTCAATGTTTTAAAAGCTAATTGAACTACAATTGCAATAATCAATGTTTTAGGAGATACACAAACCGAATGTGCTCAAATTAGCTCCAACTTCCATTATGTCAAAGACCTTGACCCTAGGCCTTTTTTTTAGGTGCTTAAGTGACAACCTATGGCATAGAATATTTTTTCCTTCAACATTGACATGGGTACACTGGTAAGACACCGAGAGAGTCATGAATTTCTTGAACAATATAAGCAATATTTTACAACCCAAATTGGGTTATGCAAGGATACAAATTCTTGTGATCTTAACCTCTTCTTGAAAGAACTCAATATTGCTATTGAGAGCATGGTAGATCATAAGGCCCCAAGAATGAATGAATGGGCTAACTTGTAAATTTGGTAAATCTATGCGAGACTTCATCGACCCCACACTTCTTAGAGTTTACAATGAAGATTTCCAAGTGGACAATCTAGGCACCATGATTAATTGAGAGCATCAAATTGATCCATATAATTGTTCATATTGAATAGATCTCCAATTGGAGACTAACCATATTACTAAAAGTGGCTTATAAAATTATTGCTAAGGCCCAAGGTTGATAATAAAATTTATTTCAATAAATTTTTTGGAGAGTTGCATGGATTTATATCATTGACATTTCATAGGGCCTATATTCAATTATCGTCATGATTAATTATTGTTTCAAAGTTGTTGTTGCAAGTTTAGAGATATTATAGATAGCCCCAAAAGACATATTTTTGGACACTTCATACTATCTCAAAGCACATTTTTTCTTTATGAATGTATTAGTAGAATTGATCAAATTGAGATTTTTATAGTGGGATTTATTTTTCACAACTTGGCTATAGCTTGGGAAGGGATGGAATGGGAGAGAAAAAATGGTCCAAAAATCATATTAATGAAAATGGACATTGAAAAATCTTATGATGATGTTGAGTTGTATTTCATTAATTACAACCTTAGAGCCCAAGTTCATCAAAGTAGTCTCGACCCTATTTGTTGATGCATCAAATATAATATATTTGAGAAAATCTACCTCAAAGATTTTAGTCATTATAGATCCATTAGGTAAGCTTTGCTCATTAGCCCCCTCACTCTATTTGTTGGTAATTGATTCCTTAGGCTATCTAATGGAGCATAGAATTAGTTGCACGTGTCATGTTTGAGAGATTTTCTCCACTTAAGGTTAACAATTAGTCAATGGTCATTTTATCGTTTGTTATATTCTCATAGTTCAATTGGATAAGGACATTGTGAAAAAGCAAAATGGATCCCATCTATGAAGTTTACAATGTTTTTTGTGCTAAGATTAAATAGAGAAAAAAAACATTGCTATATCACTCAAGGTATTCCTCCTTGGTTAACCTAATATCAATGATTTGTGGTAACCATGAGTAATTTTTGGATTTCTGGGGACCCCTTTTGGTAGTGTTGACGGTGCTGGACTCGCCAACATGTCAAGGGATCTCCCCGGTAAGAAATCCCAACTAGACCTCAAATCGTTTGGAGTAGGAGTCCCAACAGTAGGTAGTAAAGTAGTGCCTTGACCGTAGTAGCCCGCAGAGGTAAGTATGATAAATTTTTCGGAAGCAAGTGTGTGACCTTGAAGTAGATCAAGTGAGATGCATGGGGGTTCTAACACATAGAGGGGAAAAGGAAGTGTGTCCCTTAGAAGCATGTAATAGTACACAGCCTTAAAAGAACACATGAGCGAAATGACATCACAGGCTGGAAGCGAAATAGTCCACAATCCAAAGTGATGGGTTAATACAACAACACATCTTCAAAAAGTTTCATACAATTTCATAAAAAATAGTTCATACACAAATGCATAAGTTAAATAACATACATTGCTAAAGTAACCAAAAGAGTTGAACTATAATAACAACATATGCATGAAAATGTGTTGGCTCAGTTATATGATTAAGTGAAAGTTCCATCCATACATACACCATTGACAACCATTGGCCCCAATAGTGGAACATTATAGTCAACACCGCCTGCTCCTCCAAAGGGATGTACTCGCTCTACGCTGTGGAGAAGTCACGGCTCATCATAGTACCCTCCAAACCTTCTCTAAGAATTTCCAAGCCAAAAGCTTGGCTCCCAAAATCCTCTTCTATGAGTTATGAGGTTCTATTTATAAAAAAGGGTGGGGTGACCCTTGACATTCCCCTTTCTGACTCTTCGCATAAACCCATGGCTCTTCAACTTATTTACAAATAACTCTTTACATTACATAGTGACTATTCACATTCCACTAATGACACTTGGAATTTCACTTACAACACATTTACAAGTAATATAAATTTTCCACACGTACCCATGTGAGACAAAATAGGCTAGAGACAACCTAACAAGACAAAACACTATGAATCCAGAGTTTGGGGAAAGACCAAATTGCCAACATCTACTTGATGCTTCTCGATCATCTACTGATGCCAAGCCTGGTACTATGCTATGATGTCCCCAAACTTCTTGATGTTCTCTTATTGAAAGCGAACTCTTGCCTCCATGGAATCCAGACATATGGTCTTGGAACCTGCTTCTATCTCTTCCTAAAGCATGTTCAACTTGTGTAGACCATGAGAGGACCACCAGTGTGCTTCTACATGATTGGTGTGCTCACCTCCAAGTCATCCTTGGTGGCCTCTCGCCTTAGCTACTCCATGTACCTAGCAAACTCTAATGGAACTTGGTTCTTGTGCTTAGCTTTGGTGAGGGAACCTGCATCTTTTCACTCTCTTCTTCAGCTACTAGCTATTCCAGATCATCAACCTAGATTGGCGTTGTTTGCTATGTCATTGCACCTTGCCCTTGTTTTTCTCCTTGTTTATGATTCTTTTCCCGTTCTTTCCTTCTTGGCTCCTGTTCTTCCTTCAGTTCTTGTTTTGATTTCTACAATCTCAGTTCTGCTACCTCCAAGTCCTGATCTTCTCTCTTCCTTTGCTCTATTATCTGTTTCCTCTACTTCCTTTTGCTTCTATTGTCAAAGTTGCTTGCATGAAGATTGAATGCACTTTAGCTCTGCAACTTTTTTCTCCCTTTATTATGTCAGCAATTTCCTCTTTCCCTGATATTGTACTGGATTGCTACCTTCTGTCACTATTGCTAATCTTTCTTCTATGTTAGTGTCAATTCCTTTTCTATAAACAATTGGGCATCTGCATATATTGGCAAGTAAACTAGTTCTTTCTCAAATGCTTCCCAAGTACTACTTTCAGTGGTTGCTCTTGAAGCAACTCTCTTTGGTGCTATGGTACGTTGACTACTCGAGAGAAGTGCTTCACGAGTGTGGTACATGTGGGAAAAAAAGGACACTCATGGAAATCAAACATTAGCTCTTACAAATCTAACTTCACAACATGATCAAGCAGCAACGAGGGCATCTAATGGGACGAATTGTGCAGTTTGAACTAACAGGGGTGATTGATTGAATGTTGTAACTGCACACTATGTCATCCTACAAGTCATTGTGGAAGCTTGATGAATGGAACTGTGCAATGTGCAGTTCAGTTTGGATCACGGCCTGGGAGAGACTGTGAATTGCATAGTCTCAGTGACCAAGTTGGGAGTCTGGTTCCTGGAACTATGCAATGTGTAGTTGGAGCTAGCCCAGGATAAGCTCTACGCAATTCCAGAAGCCAAGGCAATGGCCTTGAGCTCCTAGATTACGGAGTGCATGCAGTGAAGTGTGAGATCCGGGCTAAGGGAGCCCATAGCTATTCATGGGAAGTGTACAAACAAGAAGGTTTGAAGGATGGTGTAAGGGTAAGTGTAGATCTAACTAAATGTATATGTATGCATGTAAAATGAGTGTAGCAATGGATCAACTTGAAGGAACATGAATCATGTGAAGGGAGTCACCGCAATGACAACTGTTGGTGCAAAACGGGAAAACTCATGCGACACTTGTGAAATGAAATCTATAACTTGAAACAACACTTCTACAAGTTAAAACGCCAACGATCGTTCAACAAAATGAATGAAACAACACTCTCACAAGCTAAACAAATAAAAGTGACAAAAAAGAGAGAAAAAGGTAATAAAAGCAAAACCCACCCAAAAAGCGATGACAATGCTCCGAAGGCTCCTTGATCTCCTAGGGTAGCTAGAGCTTGATGATCAAATGTATAGGTGAGCTCTAGAGGTGTCCATTAAATAGATATGAGAAAAATTGATTTCATGACACGTATGCTTGAGATCAAGGTCAACAACGACACTTGGCAGAAACTTCTAAATATGGCAATGTGTCACCTTCGGGAAACTAATAATAGATCCCTACTTCCTAGGGATGATTTTCCTCTTAGCCTCTTGCTTTTAGAGAAAATTGCTATGCACTACTTGGAAATATTGCGTAGTTTTGGGAAGGACCAGGAAACTCTCTCTTTCATGCGCTGAGCAGTTTCTGAGCACAGTAGGGTTTGCACAATTTCTGGGCTAAGTGGCTCTAGGCTACCTCTTAGGCTCTTCACAATTCCCTAGCTGAAGGTAGGCTGTTAGCTGGCTCTCTGCAATTACAGAGTTGAAGGCTCACTTGCTGGCTTGGATTGCTCTGCACAGTTTTGAATCTGAAGACAAGTTGCCAACTAGGATTGCGCAATTCTGGAGCCGAAGCTCACTGTGGGTTGAACTGCGCATTTGTTGAGAGTAAGGTTGGTTTCCCTCTAGGACTATGCAAATTTCCAAGGTAGTGAAAGAACTGGATTGTAACCAAGTCACGGGGAGTTTATCTTGTGGTTAATCAGCAAATCAAGTAAGCAAACACAAGATATAAACGAAAATATAAAATGAAATAAAAGCACAAGTACTTGGGTAATGTAAGACAAGCTACTGGGATTTTATTAGGGGGGCTCCAAAACGAAGTGAAGGAAAAATTTTGACGGGGTTTTATAGCCACTACAACATTGGCGACACACTGGTAGAACTCTAGCTCTCTGTATGGACCTTGTCTCGTGTAAAGGAATTCTAACTCCTCCAGAAGTATTGTTCGATTCTTTAATTATCATGGCTTCTTCACTAGCTTGATTGAAAGATATAGTCCCTACCATTCTCTTGATCGGTCATCACACATACCAAACCAATTCAACTAAGTTGTTTCGATTGAGGATGAGGGGTATATTGATGCACAAGTAATATAGACTATTAGAGTTTTAGTTTCATCTCTGGTGTTGCTCCACTTCCAGAAGGCCTGGACAGTACCCTGATAGTGTCACTTCAGGAACAAAAACATTGCTCTGCTACCAGCGAATCTGGACAGTACCCCGACAGAGTTACTTTCTTCACCTCTTTACGCGGGAAGATTTTTCTTCTTTCACCTTTATTTTATTATTTTTTCATTTTTCATTTTTCATTTTTCAGAGAACTGTGCATAGGCACTTATTTATTTCATGAGGCAGAAGAGGGATCCCGACTTATTGAGAGCAGAAGAGGTTGTCCCTTCAGAGAAAGATGTTATATATACCTCTGACATAATTGTTAAGGTTTTCCCCCTCACCTTACTCTACTTGAATGAGTTGACAAGGGTTAACCAAATATAGAAAATCGATTAGAGTAGGTGGTACTAGTTAAAAGTGAAAGCGTTGTGACTTCACCAAGATTCACTTTGAAAGGAATATATTTTCCATTAGGGTATCATCAACTAAAAGAACACAAGATCTTCATAAAGGGAGGGGATAAATAGATAACCAAATGTTGATAGTTGTACAAGTCCTCTTGTGTTTTACCCTGCTTGTCTCAAGTGCCAAACACAGTTTCATAGGAAGCTAATCATACGGCTGCATAAAAAAACAAACAAGCAAGGGACATAAGTAAAATGAAAGCAAAACATGAAATAAAACACAAACAGGAAAGCAAACACTACTCCTACTCCTAAGATAAACAATGCATGGGCCCACTCAAGTGAAATTATATTTCCAATGCAGCCACCAACGCATTATGCCCCATGTAGGTGAAGGCATGGTTAACAAGAAATATATTCAGGAAAAACAACAAGAAAGAAAAATAAAACAATGAAAACCAACACGCTCTAAGTTTGAATGCGTCCATAGAAAAGAAAAGAGTAAAAGCACATGATAGACACGCTATGGATGTACCATGGTGTTGCATCACATTGTGCGTAGATGATAAATGTGCACACTCTTTTGATCTTGACAAACAAGAAAAAATGCAGAAAGAATAAAATTTCCGTTTAGCAACATGACTTGCTACATACAACTCCTCCAATGCATGAGCAATAGGATTGTGTGATTTGGTGGAGGATGTGAAATCTATGGATCAGGTTGATTTTCAATGCAAACATTAGAGCGATGAGGAGCTTGGGGTGGTTCAACAAATTTATGTTCAGGAGCAGAACTGACCTCAAGATAGTGAGAACCTAACGTAACCATCAGCTCAGGCTAAAGTGCCTTGACAACTTGAGGGGTTTCCACTTCATTAGCAGGTATATCATCAAAGATCAGTGGATTAGAAATATCAATAGAAAGTGAATCATAATCATGATCGAATGAGTGAGTGAAAACATCACAACAACCATGATTAGAAAATTTTAGATGTACATCGGCATCTTCATGATCTAACGAATCATATAGAGGGGTTGATGAGAAACATAAATTTTCACCCTCAAAATTTCTAGAAATGAAAGATGATAGCTCAGATGGATTTGGAAAGAAATATTTGTCCTCAACACAATCAAATGATGGACTGATATCCTGTGTGTCCTATGAATGATCAAAAGTAGAAACATCTAGGAATAAATTTTCACAAGAAAAACCAAAAATGGTGGGATCAAGAAAGATGTCAAGAAAAAGTGGATGAGGTGTGTTACAGAGTATTTTGTCACACCTCATGCACTTCCCTATGACATACCTTGAAGTTCCCGAAACATGACCATTATGCAGTGTACTCGTTCAGATATGTAGTTCAGATCCTCCTTAAGACATTGATTAGAAAATGCCTTGAGCTTCCCCCGAAGGAAATAGATCTTAAACCTTAATTTGAGGATCATTGCTCTTATGAGGCTAAAAACAACAATGATATCTTGTTTCACTATACTCAACCTGCGATTGCATCGATCTGTTCACTTGTATACCTGCAATGATCCCAAAAAGGAATTTTCCCCAAAGAATATGAGAAGCTCCGTGATCTAGAAGCTTCCAGAGCAGTGAGCTGGAGGTTGTTTGGCATAGATGAGGCCGAGTTCTCCCAACTTGGCCTCCTGGTCTTATCAATATGAGCTACCTCATTGATATGAGGGTCTACTCCTATCTTTTGAGAGATTCTAACTCCCTTTCCCAACCTATATATTCATCCTCTCCCATTCCCAAATGGTTGGTTAGGCTAGAGGCTGGTTGGTCTATGTCTATTTGCACCCTTATGCTAAGATTGTGCCTATATGCTACTCATTTGGCTTGGAGAAGGAGTGCTTAGAGAGCTTAGCTTGGACTTGGATATTCATTCAAGGAGAGCCTATTGAGGTCAAGGCTTGGTTGTATGCTTCCTCCTTTATTCTGTTAATATACAAATGTTGGTTCATTTTCCCTAAATGTGTATTCTCATGTATCATTTAGCTTAACATTCCTTGATCAGTTAGAAGGTTGCTTTTGAATATTCTATTTGTATTTGCATGCCTTGTTATGTCTTGATCTCTTGTGTACGTGCATAAATGCTGAGAGCAGTAGGAATGAGCCCGTGACACAAATGATTCAAGGTCTTCAACAAAGGAGATCGAGATAGCATCAGAATGAGATATGCCATCTTCTTTGTCTCTCTTTTCAATTGCAACTTAGGAAAGTGTCTAGTATATTGTCACTTCGGATGCTAGACCCAATCATTGGGCTAGAGGGATCGTATCTGTCTGCAGAGAGGATTTACCTAGACAACAAAATCATGACTTCACTGGGGAAGTTATAACCCTTTCCATTCAATCCTTCGCCTTGAATTTGTGTTGAGTTTGACTGACCGTCAATTTTCTAGCTTGTTCACTTTTCTGTAACTATTTTCATTGGCTAGTGATTGCTTGAGGACATTGATTTTTGTCTGATCTTGAAGATTTTTTATTTTTTATTTATTTTTCTCGCCCATCGCGGTTTTCTTCCTGATAGTTGTGATGACATCGCGGATGTTTTAATTACAATCGCGATTATCACTCTTTTGCCTATGACATGCGTGATGATCCCAGAGTATAACAGAAAATAGGGTTTTTCTTCTTGTTTTCAGTCTCTGTGTCCTCTATCGGTGATTTTCCAAAGTGTCTATGGTGTTTTTGATTGATTTTCTTGGTTAATTTTCAAAATTTGTCTCATTGGCTTTGAAGTGAAATCTGATTAAGTTCTAGGGTTTCTAGTCAATTGGTCATCACTTGCTGCTTTTTGGTGTATTTGAGATGCTTGTTTTGTTGATTGATTAAGTGTTGTTTTCTATGGAAATCATTGAAAACATCATTTTTCATTAGTTTTAGCTTGTATTTCAAAATTTACTTTTCATGAAAAAGGCATTAGATTAGTTGCATTGAAAAGTAATTTTTGGAGACTCATCGTTGAAATAGATCACATTTTTTAGTGATTAAGAGCTAAAAATTGTATTAGGTGCATCAAATCATTCAAAATGAAAAGAAAATCATAATTCATATAAATGCATCTTAGTAAAGTCAAAATAATTTTGCTTTCGAAAAGTTGCATTTAGGATAGTGAAAAGTGGAAATCATTTTTACTTTTGGCATTGCATTTAATGAAATGAAAGATTAGATTTCATTTTCACATTTTGAATTTGGAAGAAGAAAGTGAAAGTTAGTGGAAGGCAATTTGCATGATGCATCACTGATTGAAATTTGTACCCTTGATTAGTCTAGCTTTCATTGGAATGGAAAGTTTTCCTTTTCTCATATAGTTGCATCATAGGTGTTCAGGTGACATCGTTTTGAGCCTCAAAACCGAAAATTAATTGAAGATAAACTTTAAAGTTTACCTCAATTTATCAAAGGAGCATTTGAAACATTAACGTTCATACTTAGTGGTCTAGGCTAGAGACGTATTCCGATGGCTATAAAACTCAGTAGTTGTCATTCGCAATACTCTTGCATTAGACAGTGCTAGCACGGACTTGTGCTCCCCATACCGTCGAGTATATAAAGGGAGACCCTCATAGGTTGCAAACCTTTATCCATAGGAAGCCGAGTCTATCGCCTTGTAAACGTGATACACTAAACACAACATTCAGGGAGATTGCCTTCAGGAACGTCAAGTCCTTGGTAAATGTATTTGCTAAGGTGTATATAGCAGTTCACGATTACTTGTTAATCCTTTTTGCCTAGAGTTACCTGAGTAGTCATTTCGATCTTTTCTGACCCCTTAAATTTGAAAATATCATCGAGCACTTGTCCTTTCAAGCTCGCTAGACCAACGAAAGAGACTATAGTCACCTTTTCGTCCTTTTCTTGACTCTTAAAACATGAAAAGGAAAATTTTTTGTTTCAAATTCTAAAATTAATTGACCGCGAAACAACATCCTTCCTATGGAAATACTCCTTTGTATATCTTAGGTTGATATTGATGGCAACATTTCCTAATTTTACCAGTCAAGGAAACCCCTCTGACAAGAATCCTAGTCCTTTTACTTCTTTTGAAAATACTAATGCTCCTTATGTGGCAATGTTGTCCCTTCTTGGATTGACCATTGGTCTGCCAGTTTGGTGTTTTCAACCTCGGTGGTTCTGAGTGTCCAAACTGCTTTTCGGCCGAGTTCTCCTCCACCTGAACAATGTAAAATTCATGTTGATCCTAAAGTTGACCCCTCATCTTCTTCGCATATTTATTCACCCCGTTCTTCCTCTCCGCCTGGTGAAAGTTTGGATTCTAGTAACCAGGAAGCTACGAAGAAGAAGAAGAGGGTGATGAAGAAGAATCCAAATAAGAAAGGGGGAAACCAAGTAGCCATTGCGACCGATGAAACTAATAAAAAAATCTTCCAACTGCCCCCAAAAAGTAAAATTCCCTTGCATGTTATGTAAGGGTGACCACCTTCTTTGGAATTGTCCTGGTATTCCCAAGGTCTTAGAAGTTTGGTCTAGAGGTTCACATCAACCTTTATCACCAACCTCTGGAGATCATATTGGTGATAAAACCTCAACTAGTAACAGTAAATCTTATGGGAAAAAGGGAAAAGTCAAATTTCCTTGTAAGTTGTCTGAAGGTAATCATCCCATTCACCTTTGTCCTCTTATGGATGAAGCTTCCAAAGAGTTTGAAAACCTTATAGCTTCTCAACCTTGTCTTCCTACTGGGTACCAAAAGCTTTCGTCCGATCCTTCACTAGTTGATCCATTGATTGATCAAAAGTCATCTTTGGTTAATCCCACGCTCTCTAAAAGTGAGTCTCGTGAGTCCATTCTCGACTGAACATTGGTTGAGAAAATGGTAGACTTGGTTCCACCTTCATTTAACCGTACCTTTTCGGTAGAGAGTGAACCTCATAACAGTCAGGTTCTTCTCGTTTCTTCAGTTTCAAATGAACTAGAGGGAAATCCTCTTATTCTTGAGGTGCATGAGAGTAGTTCTTCTACTCCCATAGAGAAAGAGGGCAGCTCTCATGTTCCTACGACACCCCCTCTGAGTTGTTTAGTCATTTATTTTGATTGAAGTCAACTGGCAAGATATTGTCTTCCGTCTTATGTGCCTTTCCAGATTACAATACAGGTTTACCATATGGCCATACCTAGCACAATTATAGACAAGGTCACATCTATTAACATCCTGTCCTCAACTTCTTGGCAAGCTTTAGGTTCTCCTCAGATTGTCCCTGTCACCCAGAATCTGTTAACTTTTAACAGAGGAACCATTCAACTATTAGGGATCCTTCCTAAGTTACCTATTACTTTGGGAGGAAAAACTATATATATATATATATATATATAGATGTGATGGTTATCCAAGGCCCTTTAGATTTTAATCTACTCTTTGGTCGTGAGATGTATATGTCATGGGAGCTCTTGTCTCTTCCCTTTTTCGAGTTGTGTGTTTCCTGCATGAAGGAAGCATTGTGATCATTGATTAGCTTACATCCATTGGTCCTGAATCAACTCCCAATCAACCATCATCCCTAAGTGGTTCTTATATGCAAGTGGTATCATCCCCGCCATAGGTTAATTACATGGCCACCTGTTCCATGCCCACATCTACTGATGATCTAGTAGGTGATATAGTACACCATGTACTGGGGGAATTGGAGCCCGATTTTTCCATTGGATCCTTAGACTTGTATCCCTTCCAGAGTGTTGTTCTCCCATCTAATGAGATGCTCTTGGAAGCCATGGCCTCTTTTGGTCTGTGAAACAAGGGATGGAGCAAAGTTCCTTGTCTTGTGTCAAGCTAGCTAAAAAATGAAACAAGGATAATGGAGCAAAGTTCCTTTTCTTATGTCAAGCTTGTTAAAAAATGAAACAAGGACAATGGAGCAAAGTTCCTTGTCTTGTGTCAAGCTCGTTAAAAAATGAAACAAGGACCATGGAGCAGAGTTCTGTGTCTTGTGTCAAGCTCCTTAAAATATGAAACAAAGGATATGATGATCGTTCTTTTACTATGTCAATCTCATTAAAAAAGTGAAACAAGTGTTGGAGAAGAGTTCCTTGTCTTGTGTCAATCTCCTTAAAAAATGAAACAAGGGGTGGAGCAGAGTTCCCTGTCATGTGTCAAGCTCGTTACAAAATGAAACAAGGACCATGAGGATAGTTATTTTACTATGTAAAACTCATTAAAAAATGAAATATGTCCCCATGAGCATAGTTCCTTGTCTTGTGTCAAGCTTGTTAAAAAATGAAACAAGGAAAATGGAGCAAAGTTCCTTGTCTTGTGTCAAGCTCGTTAAAAAATGAAACAAGGACCATGGAGCAGAGTTTTATGTCTTATGTCAAGCTCCTTAAAAAATGAAACAAAGGATACAAGGATAGTTCTTTTACTGTGTCAACCTCGTTAAAAAAATGAAATAAGTGTTGGAGCAAAGTTCCTTGTCTTTTGTCAATCTCCTTTAAAAATGAAACAAGGGGTGGAGCAGAGTTCCATGTCTTGTGTCAGGCTTGTTAAAAAATGAAACAAGGACCATGAGGATAGTTCTTTTACTATGTCAGCCTCGTTAAAAAATGAAATAGGTCCCCATGAACATAGTTCCTTTACTTGAGTCAAGCTCAGTAAAAAATGAAACAAGGTTTCATGAGCATGGTTCTTTTCATGTGTCAAGCTCGTTAAAAAAAATGAAACAAATCCCCTTCCAATTCGAGTGTTTGATTAGATCTCATAAAATCCTAGTCGAGTCTTTCAGTTGATATCGTAAGTGAACCTTCATTCCATCTACCTGTTAGTAACCAGTAGTCTACTTAGGTGAATGAAATGAAGCTTGGGGGGCATGTACCTTGAATTGAGTCATTATGTTGGGGGCATGCAAAATTATCTCAAGCATAGTTTATCTTTGTTTCAAGCTTGTGTAAAAATGAAACCAAATCCAAGCATAGTTTGTTTCCGTTTCAAGCTTGTGTAAAAGTAAAACCAAATCCAAGCATAGTTTATCTTTGTTTCAAGCTTCTGTAAAAATGAAACCATATTCAAGTATACTCAAGCATAGTTTCCCATGTTTCAATATTGTGTAAAAATGAAATGATCTTCAAGTATACTCAAGCATAGTTTCTCATGTTTCAAGCTTGTGTAAAAATGAAACTATTCCCATTTTACATCTCATGATTGCCATTTTTTATCAGCCGATTTTTGCCATAAGAGCCTTGGTTTTTTCATTCCATTATCACCATCTCCTTGGCCGATCATATGCTTTCACTTGGTTGTTTTACCTGTGCCTGAGGAACATATACGATGAGTGGTTTTAATAGCTAGCTTCTTGACCATTAGATGTTTTGAGCAGTTCTATCATTACCAGAACCAGTTTCTATCCTTTTATACCAATCATTCCTCCAAGAAGAGTCATCTTTCAACTCTTTTATGACTCTTGAAATATGGAAAAAAAAATTAGTACTAGACATTTCAAACTCATTAAAGTAAATGAATTGACATTGTCTCAGTATAGGTTTACCCCTTTTTCGGGCTGATATTGAATATTTACGAAAAAGGTACACCTTGGTCGACATGGTCAAGAGGTTCTCTTGAATATTTTTTTCTACCTTTTCGGGTTCGAGAGACAAATTATGAAAAGGGATATTATGGAGTTTTCTTTTACATCTATTTTTCAAACTCTCTAAATATGAAAAATACACTAAGTTATTCTTCCGACGGACTCCTAAAACTTAAACGACGAAAGACTTGTCACCATGATGAGCCTGAGTTTCTCCTTCCTAAGACTCGTAAAACTTACTAGGATGGATTCATTCGAAGGGTGAACTTGTATGACAAGCATATGGTATCCTCTTCAAGCTTGTGTAAAAATAAAGAGGTAATCACTACAAATAGTGGGGGAAAGAGTGAAAGTGAAACATCTCTTGTATAGGAAGCATGTCGCTCTTGACCATGACACTCATCTATTTCTCGTGTCGATTTTGGGACATCCTCACTTAGTCACTTGTCCTTCTGGGTTTGGGTAATCCATTTCACCTCTCATTTTATTATTCCACTTCGTCATTATGACCCTTAGTCCTATGTTGAGTCAAATGTTGCCACACTCTGGAGTCATGTTGCTGATATGTTCAAGAGAAGTCCTATCTGCAGTTTACTACCTATACAT
The DNA here is from genome assembly GCA_000404065.3 of Pinus taeda. Taxonomy (NCBI): domain Eukaryota; kingdom Viridiplantae; phylum Streptophyta; class Pinopsida; order Pinales; family Pinaceae; genus Pinus; species Pinus taeda. The sequence continues at coordinate 49,873 of APFE031437652.1, forward strand.
TGTCTAACTCTTTGCTATAGTCTTGGATCCTACATTCCACTTTATTCCTTGTTTCATGTCGACGATGGGGGACTCATTATGACTCTCCTTCGATAGGTCACTTCCTATCGACTTCAACTCATTATCTAGGAAGATGAATTAGAGACTCCCTTTCAGTACCTTAGAGCTTTCATGCCTCAATGGCAAGTTCTTCGCATATGACGATAGGTTTTCATCATTGGCCTTCGATCAGGTGATTCCACGAGTGTTCAACTTTAGCTTCATTATCACATTCACGGATTGTAATGTCGTACCTTGAGAGCCATTGTAATTATGGGTGGTTCCTCTCATGTCTGTTAACGATCCACATCAATGGCTAGTAATCAGGTGGTTTTCTAGCATGTTTGACTTCGACACGTTCATTTTCATGTTAGAATTCATACTTCGGTTGGGTCATAATGGAGCGCAAGACCCTGAGTTTTTTTCTGATATAACTCAGGCTACATTGATTTATGTATTGTTCATGATTGTACACATGTTTCCTCTATACAGATGGTTGTGACCATACCGTGGGACTTTACATTTATGATGATCCTTCTATATCGGATGGATGTGTCCATGCCTTGGATCTTAGATTATAGATGATCCTTCTATATTGGATGGCTACGCCCATGCCATGGATCCTTTCATATAGTCCTTACTATCCAGATGACTGTTTCCATACCGTGGATTCATGTTTTTACATTAGATATGTAGCATGCATAAACTATGAAGAATGGTGGATTAATCGAGAATAATAGGCAAAATGAGCCTAATAAGTTACCCATTTTTGGGGCTCATCATCACCCCCCTGCTAAATGTGTTGCTCATCCTCTGAGAAACTAATCCAACTCATCATCTTTGATTGCTTTGACTGCCTCTCTAACATCCCAGGATTCCGAGGTGATGTCCTCTTCTCAGTCATGAAACCCTACTTTTCTCTCTACTTCCTCCCACTGCATGTTCTCCTCTTCTTCTTTGACCCCTTCCAGCAGTCCTAAAAGCAATGGAGGACTGAACTTTAGGCCGATCCAGTTGGCCTACAAATTTTGCATTGATTGTTTATAGAGTGGTACTCTTGCCAAGGCCTCCCTCATCCTTGTTGGGGAGTGGTATTCTCTTATTTTCAGACTGTGGGACAGTGTGTTCCATCTCCTTGTGCAAGCATGAATGCAGTTATCCCCCAATAGTCTTTACGTGTCCTCAAAGTGAGCAATGGCCTGAGCTTGTCTTTCAATGTAGTTTGGGAGAACCTGGGGGTTGTTGGCCAGGTGCTGATGGGCATATATTAAATTTGAGGGATCTTCTAGTTCTACCCTGATCATGAGTGGCTCACTTAGCTCTCTATCCATAACTTTCCGAATTTCTGTTTCCCTCTTTTCCTCATGGTTTAACCAAGAGGCCATGGCCATGAGTTGCACATCTCCCAATGCAGCATTGGGGTCTCATAGATTCATGTTTATAAGTTCCAAGTTGTGTAAATAGAATTCTGCTAACTTGGCCTTATCTTCTGCTGAGCTACTGTCACACAAATCCATAAACTAATGGTAATTCTGAAATGGAATGGTGCCCCTTTGGGCCAAGGTGTTAATTTGAAATTGCAACCATTGATCTTTAAGGTATAAGGCATATGACTTAGCAGTTTGCCTACATTGTAAGGCTTCTACAGCCCAGCTGGCCATGTAGGCCAATTGGTCTTCTTTCTCTTGCACCTGTTGTTTTAAAAACCGTATTTCCTCTGCTGCCTGTGACTCCTTCTCCTGTAGCAGCTTTGTCAACATCTCCACATCAGCTTGCAGCTTTGCCTCTCCCTGATATTCCTCAGTTGTTTCCTTTTCTACTGGAAGTCCTTCTTGTTGCTGCTGTTCTCCCAAAATGGATGACCTAGCTTCCTTATGACTTCCCTGTAGCTGTAGCTGCTGTTTCAGCAGCTCATTCTCCTCCTTTAGTTTGGCCCTTTGACTGCTTTCCACGTGCCTTACCATGGCCAGCTCTTTTCTTGATTCTTTGTGTTGTTTTTCCAGGTGTCCTATGTCTGCCACACCCTTGGATTTGGCAATCCTCATCCAAGTGTGAGTATTAACCCGTTCTTGTTCCAATGCAAAGAAGAGTGGTACAACAAACTTCTGCGGGATGATATTCCCACTTTCTAACAGGTTGTAATATGAACCCAGGCTAGGCTGAGAGCTTGGTTCCAGTATCTCCTCGGTCTTTTCCTCTCCCTGTGATTGTTTGGCTGCCTTCTCCTCCAATTTCTCAGTCTCTTTTGACTTAGCTAGAGTTTCTTGTAGAGATGTCTCAGCTTCCTGTAGAGTTGCCTTCGAGTCCATCATCTTAATTCTTTCTCTCTAGGTGGAGGTTTTTGGGCTTCCTCTTTCATAGGTGATAGATATCTTTGAGGGAGACTCTTCTTTTGGCTTAGTGGTTGTGTCCTCAATGACAATTGGTTCCTTTGATTGTGGCTGGGGTTTGCCCACTTTGATCCTTGTGCTTCTCCTGGATTTAAAGTACATGGAGGTTTGCCTCTTTCTCTTTCCTTTTTGTTTTGCAGGTGTGCTTAATGCAGCAAGCATAATGGCTGCCTCCCTTGCCAACGTCTCAGGTGATTTCTCCTCTTGTTGTTCTTTTTCCTAGCTTCATGTAGAAATTTCTGTGTCCACTATTTTTGTCTATGTTGCTGGTATCTTATTGTGTCTTTCCCTTTTATTTCTGGGTGCCTGCTTTGGCTATGGAAGCCTTTATTTGGGCTTTATCGACCTTTTCTTTTCTATTCTGCATCCTGTTTTCCCTTGGTGTTTTTGTTGTTATTCCTTCCTTTGTTTTAGGGTCAGCAGTCTGGCCAATTTCTCCTTTTTCTTTCTGTTCTTCCTGTGCTTCCTCTGTTTTTCCTTTTGCTTGAATGTCCTCTGTTCCCTCATCATTGGTTTTCTCAATTCCTTCAGTGTGCTCCCCCTCCTCACTGCTGGATGGGGTGATGTTTTCAGCCAAAGTTCTAATGTTATCATCCCTGGACATGTTTCTGAAGATTTCCCAAGATATGGGGACAATGTAGGTGTGAAAAGCATCTTCCACCAACAGTTTGATGAGCCCATGATGGGCCAATTGATCTGGGATCCCTTCATTTAAATTTGTACCACATTCAATTAGTGACTGAAGAAGGAAATAGGGGATGCTCAGTTTCTTAGCTAGAGGCAAGTCAATCCCATGCCTTAGTTCACACAACAGTCTGAAATGATATCCATAGATGATGCTAAACCTCCCTTCACATGTGATGTACTTCATAATTTGATAACTAACTTCACTCCAGAGAGGAGGCAAGCTGGTTCTTCTAACCCTGTTTTTGTCTTCTACAGGATGCGCCTCGGGTAGAAAGAATGATTTCTTAGCAACTTGGCCCAATGTCCTCTCTTCCTTGCTCCAAGGGAGCCCCAATGGTAGACCAATAACTCCACTGATGAGTTCAAGGGTAAGTTCTAGGGTCAAACCCCTAAAACTAACTGTTGCATGTGTCTTTGAATGTGGTCTCAGGGACATTAAAAACTTTTTAGTTATTTCCTCATCATAACCTTGAATTCTGTCAAAGAAGGATATCCAATTTGCTCGGGTGAAAAGGTCCACCACCTCAGGATGCTCATGCAACTTGCTAGGGTTCGAGGGTTCTTTCCTTATGATTCCTCTTGGCATGGTGTTGAGTGCTCTTATATGTTTCAACCAAGAAAGAAAATGCTCAGGAAAGCAACAATCAATCACTGAAACAGGGGATAGCTGAATTTGGTTTCTTCTGAACCCAAGAAGGAATTTCTCATGTGTTCAATATCAATTAGCAGTAATTCCCTTGGTTTAAGACTGTTGTCACCCAGAATTCAAATGTATGTTTATGAAAAGAAGAATTTTGTTTTTACAGAACAGAGCACAAGGACACGGATTCTCTTCTCAGCACATAGATAGGTATGTAAATTCAATTTTTCCCCAGACACACAAGCTGGCCTTTACTGCTGCATATATCTTCCTTATAGGAGAATTTAAAAAGAAAACATCAAGGAGATTTTTCGATGCAGAGGCAAACTATATAGGAAAACTTTCACGTTTTTTCTCAATGCACAAGCAGACTTTTACTCTCGTTTTTCAAATTGATTCCGTCCAATTCACCACCTTGTACAAACAAATCATGCACGGAGAAGTTTTGTTCGAGCCTACCTTGTTTGGAGCTTCAAATTCAATGAAAATTCTAGGGTTTCCTTCTCTGCAAAGTTGTTCTGCCTTTCTTGTAGAACCTTTCCTGTAGAAGTCTTTCGGCTCCTCTAGCATAGAACTGCGCTTCCAGTAGAACCTGATAGGCGGGATATTTTCAAAGACAGGCATAAAAACTGGTGGAGGATGACTGGCTAACTATTTTTTGAAGTGGAGGATGCGTACTCCAGTTGAGGACGTCGTGAGTGCAGAATGAACAGAAGGTGGTGCATGTTTCATCTAGGCATATTTTAATTGCGACGTGATTTGTGGTGAGAGCATGAGGTGGCCGGACCGGACTGTTGATCCGACGTCACAACCATAATGTTTCTACGTGTTTCTGACTGCCATCACCTCCTCTCTGTCACTATCCGCCGCCACCACTACCAGTCCCAACAGTTTCTCCCTGAGTGGAAACTCCACATGTGTTGGCTGCACATCTAATCGGTAATTTTGAATGAAACGGAGCTCGTTTAGATCCCACGAGGATATGTAACTAGTCGAGGGTGGCCAGTTGACTAGCCATCGATTCCACTCAATCCAAACCATTCCCATAGGCATGCAGCTTTTAAAATATGATTTATGCAATTGACGAATGAGTTTAGGCACTTCCCTGTGTGGTCACGACCGCGTTATGCAGATTTCGGGTTTGGAACCCATTCCTTCGTTTGTTGTTGCTGCATGCACACTGCATGCTTGGCCTCAGTTGTTGCCGATATTCTTTCATTCAAGAAGAGCTCCATGCATGTCTTTTCTACCATACCTTGTTTTCCTTGTCTCTAGAGTATGTCTTCCAGAGGGATTGGCTGCTACAAGATTCCTGTAGGATGTCCTGTAGCTGCTTCTCCTCCTGGAATACAAGCTAGAATGAGCATGGTTGTACTGGTGACGAGGGTCTCAGCTGATGAGGAGTCTAGATGGGGGGTAATAGGTACGGTGAGTGAAGAACTGTTGCTTGTTTTTTCATTAAAAAGTTTTTGCTGGCAGTATGAAGAAAACAGGCTTTTTGTGTGTGACTATGCAGGCATATAAAAAAAATGAGTGCAATGGAGGTGTATGGAGATGGAAAAAGGGCGACATATGGCGATGGATAGAAATAAGGAGGTTTGCAGGCCTCATAGGCAGATTCCCAACCTTTAGATTATCTTTTGAGATAAAATTTTGTTCGTCTGTAGGTTCTACAAGATCTTCCTGTAGAAGACACAAAACTTCCTCTAGAAGGTGAAATCTTAGCCCGAATGAGATCAAATCTTAGGAAAGGGTAGTGGTCATGGAGCAGTGCATTGTGAGGGATGATTACAGCCTGGTGCTGACCTCTGTCCTCGTCTTGTGTGGTCCTCCTAACTTTCAATGTCCTTCCTGCAACTTGCAATTTATTCAACAGAAGTCAGTTATTTTTTTTTTTTTTTTTTTAATTAATTAATTTATTTTTTATTTAATCTGATATAGCTGGGGTGCCTCCAGGAGGTTTTCACCCTCACTGTCTACCCTGGGTGCCTCCAAGAGGTTTTAACCCAAGGATCTTTTATTCTTTTTCTGTTTTTTCTTCTTCTTTTTTTTTCTTTTTTTTTTTATGCTCAAGGCGTGGGTGGAGTGGAGACAGGGGCCTGCTCCACTACCAACACTGATTTTTCCTGAGTTTCAATGAACTCCTAATTAGAAAGGGGCTTCCTATAGATTTTCAATCGATTTCCATTGATGAGCATGGGGATGGCTTCTTCATCAATGGTCCTGATAAGGGTTGAACCATTGTCATTACATTTATCCACTGTATATGGTCCCATCCATATTGTCCTTGGCTTTCCTTTGAAATCCTTGTATCTTGAATCATATAACAACGCCCAATCTCCTGGTTGAAATTGTTTTTCTTTAAGGTGTCGGTCATGCCATATATTTCTTTGAATTTGGACTACCTCTGAGTGGAGAAGGGCCTGCATTCTCTGTTCTTCTAATCCATCCAGCTATAGTAATATTTCTTGCTGTGCATGGCTGAGGTATAGGTCCAGCTGAGCTACCAATCTCAATGTGTTATATTCAAATTCTATGGATAGCAAAGCCTTCTTCCCGTAGACCAGCTCATAAGGTGTGAAACCTATTGTAGTTTTCCAAGTAGTGTTGTAGGCCCAGGTGGCCTCAACTAAGCAATCTGCCCAATATTTTCTATTGTTGCTCACCACTTTAGTCAAAATCTCTTCCAAAGCTTTGTTAGTGACTTCCACCTGTCCATTTTCTTGCGGATGATAAGGGGTGGAAGTTCTGTGCTTAATCTTCTGATAAGCGAGCAGATCTTCAATCAGGTTAAAGGTAAACTAACTTCCTTGATCTGTGACTAATTCTCTCGGGTAGCCAAACTTGTAGAAGATATTTTCCCTCAAGAACTCAGCCAATTTTTCTTCTGTTGCTGCCTTGATTGCCTTTTTTTCTGCCCACTTTATTAGGTAGTCCGTGCACATAATGATGTAAGACTTTTGTTTTGAAGGAGGGTTGATAGGACCCACAAAGTCCATGCCCCACTTCTCAAATGGCTCGAAAGTCACTTGAGGTTGGAGAGGCATTTCATCCCTTAGAGTCGGTTTCCCCATCCTTTGACATTAGTCACATTGGCTGATGTATCTCCTGACATCTTGATGAAGAGTGGGCCAATAGTAGCCTACCTGTAGAATTTTGAAAGCGGTCCTCTTTGCTGCAAAGTGGCCTCCACAGGGCCGATCATGACAGGCTAGGAGGATGTCAAAGACTTCCTCTTCCCTGACACAATGCCTCAAAATCTGATCTGGACCAAGTTTGAACAGGTTGTCCCCAATCCAAGTGAATGGGGTGCTTTTCCTCACGATCTTTCTCTTCTCCTTTGAGGACAGGTGCGGCGGGAACTGTGCTAAAACCAAGTAATTTTCTATATCAGCAAACCATGGAGAGAGTACTGAAATAACAAACAGGTGTTCATCTGGCATTTGATCATCCACCATCCCTTCTTCACCTGTAGGCAAATCTACTCTAGACAAAAAATCAACAACAACATTTTCCTTTCCGAGCTTAACAACAATGGTCAAATCAAATTACTGCAATAAAAGTAACCAACTAATGATACGAGCATTTACATCAGGTTTATTCATCAAGTACCTCATTGCAGCATGATCAGTGCGTATGAGTGTTTGATAACCAGTGATGTAGTGTCTGAACTTGTTTAGGGAATAGACTACAGCTAGGAGTTCTTTCTCAGTTACAATATAGTTTAATTCCGCCTTAGATAGGTTTTTACTGACAAAATATATGGCATATGGTAGCTTCTCTTCAACTTGTCCTAAGGTTGCTCCTATGGCTTTATTCGAGGCATCTGTGTGAATGTGGAAAGGTAGGGCCCAGTTTGGACCTCTCAAGATTGGGGCAGTTACCAGCTTATTTTTCAACACATCCAGAGCCTCTTGATAGTTGTCAGTCCATATAAACCCAACATCTTTCCCCAAAAGACCAAACAATGGAGAGGCTAGCTTACTGAAATCTTTGATGAATCTTCTATAATATCTTGCTAAGCCTAGAAAACTCTGAACATCTCTTACCTTTTGGGGAGGTGGAACCCTTTGGATGATAGCAATCTTGTTGGGATCCATCTTAATCCCTGCTGAGAAATTGTATGACCTAGCACGGTCCCTTCAGTCATCAGGAATTCACATTTCTCAGGACTGAGGGACAGGTTCATTTCAATACATTTGGTTAAAACTTTTCCCAGGTTAGTCAATGCTTCTTGGAAGTTGGACCCATAAGGAGTAAAGTCATCCATATAGATTTCTACCAAATCATGAACCAACTCAACAAATATGCTCAGTACTGCTCTCTGGAAAGTGGCAGGACCGTTGCATAATCCAAAGGGAAGGACCCGGTAGGCAAAGGTACCCCAAGGACAAGTGAAAGTGGTCTTATCTTGGTCTTCCGGGCTGATTTGGATCTGATTATACCCGCTAAACCCATCTAGGAAGGAAAATAACTTCTTCCCTACCAAGCCATCTAACACTTGATCTATGAAAGGCAAAGGAAAATGATCCTTCTTGGTGCTTTGTTAAGTTCTCGATAATCTACACAGATTCTCCACTTCCCATTTTTTTTGGGCACAAGCACCAGAGGAGAAACCCACTCGCTATCAGAGATGGGGTAGATGAATCATGCATCCAACAAATTTTGAAATTCTTCTTTGACAATGTCCTTAAAGGCTAGATTCATTCTCCCCTAAGGCTGCCTGACTGGTTTAAAGTCCTCTTTAATGTAAATGTGGTTGGTACAAACTGAAGGGTGGACTCCTTTCATTTCCTTATAGCTCCAAGCAAAAGCATCCAAATGGCAGTTCAATAAGCTACATAGCTCCTTCTCCTGAGAGGGGGATAGGGACGAGTTGATCTTCAAGGTTCTTTTAGGGCCAAATTCCACATTCTTAACTTGAGAAGAGGTTGGATCAACCACACAGAGATCCACTAGAGCACTGGCTTGGGTGTCTTCTACCAACTCTTCTAATGGCAATACACTGGGAGGTGGATTTTGAATTAAATTCTCAATAAGATCATCTTCTGTTTGAGGTCCTCCCATGGTGGCTCCCACTGTGCACAATGGTGTAGAGTAGAATTCATCCTCATTTTCCTCCTCCAACCAGAGAGGCAAGTCATGTTTGAGCAGAGGTTGGGCAGGAGGATATAGGACTAGCTGTTTGGACATAGGCCCGTTCTTGATGGTCATGCTCCCAGCTCGACAACTCATGTAAGCATCTGTAGTAGCTAACCAAGGCCTTCCCAAAATGAGGGGGTATGTAGTGATTTTTGCCTTTGGCTGAAGGACCAAGAAGTCCGCAGGGTACTCCCAAGAATCAATGGAGACCATGACATCTTCCACAATCCCCTCGGGGGTCATCGTGGAGCAGTATGCTAACTGTAGTACTATCGAGGTCTTTCTTAGGGAACTCTGAAGGTTGAGTTTGAGCATAGTGTCCCTGGTCATCACATTAATGGCAACCCCGGTATCAATCAAGGTGTGGGCGATTATGGTGCCATTGATGTGGACATCAACTACAGGACTCCTAGGGTCCAGATATTTTGGACAGATTACTTGTCCCAACATCAAATTGGACAGTTGTCCTATGACATTGATAGTTGGGGCATCTCTCTTGCGCCTTCATGGGTGCCTGAAACATTTCTCTTTGATCAATCTGTTGTAGATTGGTACATCTTTGATGACTTGGAGAAGTGGTATTTTTACACACAACTGTTTAAGTTCTCCCAGAAGTTCAGTCTCTTCTAGGTTTGGTTACGTGGTTCCAGTTAGTCTCTCAGGAAAGGGTGGAGTGGCTTTGGGTTCGCTTTCCTGTTTCTCTTCCTCATCCTCCTTAGGAGGAGGTTGGCTATCCGGGAGGACCTTCCCAGATCGCAGGTTGATCTCCTGAATCTCCACAGCGTAGGTAGGGGATGTTGTCTCTCCAGTATATACCTGTTGGGCCTGTCTGTTATTGGGGTTCGAGTTCGGTTGAGCAAGCATCTGGGGTTGTCTTGGAGGAGCAGGAGGTAATGGTTATGGTTGAGCAGGTGGTGGAGGCACAATGGTGGGAGGAGAGTTGTACTGGGGCCTCCACCCCTATTGAGGTGCATTACACTGAGGTTTTGGCTGAACATGAGAATGAAATGAATGAGCAGCAAGTTGAGTATGGTATTGAGATGGATAAGACCAAGGAGGGGGTGTGGACTAGGAAGGATGAGCAGGGGGACCCCACGAAGGTATGTGAGTGGGTTGGTTGGGTTTGTAGTAAGTTTGGGATGTCCCTTGCATCCCCTGCTGGTAAGGTCTGGATCCATGCAGCCTCCTTTGGTTCAGGAAGTAGAGTGGTTCAGTGGCTCCTTCAGCCCCTTGGTGCATAGCTTTAAGTTCGGGTAAGGTTTGGCACTGGTTTGTAGGGTGGTCTTCCTCACAAATGAAACATACCTCTACGGAGTGCAATGGACACTCATTCCTAGGATGCTTCCTTGTACACCTGGGACAAAAGATGGCCAAAGCCCTCTCAACTTCCTCTTTCTTCTGCTGGATTTGGAAAGTATCTAGTTGCATGGCAATGGTCTGTCTCATCTCACTTCTAAGGTCTTCCATCTGATTTGTAAATTCATGTTTGGAGAAGGTGGCACTGGCTGAAAGTTGATTCCCCCTACCTCTTTTCTAGGCTACCCTAGAATGGTTTCTAAACACAATCTTTATGTCATCATAAGGTAGTTGATAGATGTCTCCTCCAGCCAGCAAATGGAGTGTATCTAGAAGATCTTTAGGGACTCCTCGGAGCGGAACTAGCTTCAAATATTCGGGGTCAAGTGTGCACCTGGCCCTTTTATAACTGAGTTGGAACCTTTCTTCATAGTCTTCTAAAGATTCATCACTTCCCATGGTCATCCGAAAGATTTCTCCCTTCGTTTCCTTTGACCTATAGTAATCCCGGTATTTGTTGTTGAAGGCTTGCTACATCTGAGCCCAAGTTGTGATATTGTTTCCAGGTAACCCCATGAACCAACATAGTGTTGCATCCTTGAGGGTAGAGGGAAAGAGTTTCAACTTTTGCTTGTCTTCTACATAGTCATAGGTTCAACAAAGGACAACAAACTCAAACAAGAAGGTATCAGGGTCTTCAGTGGTCAATCCATGGAAGTGAAGTAAGGCTGAGGGACTTATGTTTTTCATTTTTGTGTCCCCATTGGTCTCTTGGATGGGAAAGGCACCTTCTATTCTCTCCTCATCTCCTATTCCGTTTCTGTGTTCAGCCATCGTCTCAGGAGGAATGTTTTCTTGCTATTCTTCTGTGAAAGGATCTTCCTATAACTCTAGAGGTTCACTGCCACTGAAGAAGAGAGAAGGTTGACTCAGTGATGTGGTGGGGGTGTTGGGTAAGAATTTTCCTGTATTGTATCTATTTATACGAGGCATGAAATGAAATATTTTGGTTGATTTTTTTGTTTTTCTCTGCTTGTACCTGCAAAACTGAAATTGATTGAACAAAAAATTGCAACTAACTAGAATAAACCTTGCTGGAATGAAAATTGCAGAATTGAAATGAAAGAAGGAAATGACTAATTTATGTTGTTGAAATGAAATTGCAGAATTGAAATGCTAATCTATGCTTGCAGAATTGAAATTTCAGAATTGAAATGCTAATCTACGCTTGCAGAATTTAAATGCTAATCTCTGAAGTGAGAAATATCTAATCTATGCTTGCTGAAATGAAATGGAAGCAGGAAATTGCAGAATGGAAATGAAACAACTACTCTACTCTTGCTAAAATAAAATACTTAGCAGAAGGTTGCAGTAGAAAATAGAAGAAAAGCAGCAATCACAAATACTCTGATGCTTCCCCGACAATGGCGCCAAAAATATGGTGGGCTCCAGTATTGCAACAACTCCTAGGACTCCCTTCTTTACTTTTATCAACCCGGTTGTTCGTAACAAACTTGGAAGCGACGGTGCTATATGCACAAGTACTAGCTCTTGCCGCAGGCTGTCACTTGATCAGCTGGCACAAGTCCGCTAGGATCTTAAGCCAACTTCTATGAGCTCTTAGAAGAAGCTTTTAACTGTGATGGATGAAAGCTAACTCAAAAGAGGCTAGTCTACTTGTAGAAAGAAGCTGAAAGCTGAAAGGAAATGCAAACCCTAGCAAACCCTAGTTTTACCGGCTAACCCTATTGATGCAAGAAAAGAGAGGAAAGCCATGGAAATGAATGCCATTAACTCTTGGAAAGGTAAAATTCATGTGACTAAGCTAGTTCTGAAGTAAAATCTGGAAAAAACATCTTTTTGTATTTTCGAGTAAGTTGGCAGAATTATTATGTGTGTGCTTTAACTGTTTTTGACTATGCAGAGTTTGATTGGCAAAAGGAAATGGAGTAGGCACATGCAGGAGGTTGGGAAGGTGAGAAGAGGGCCTAATAGGTCCCTAGCACCCTTCCAAAGAGTTTCATAGCAATCAGATCTCAAAAACTGCTCATGTGAACTTCTACAGGAAGTTTGCAGGGGTTCTATAGGATGTTCTACAGGAAGAGCCGAAAGAGGATTTTAGAGGGCTGATGGTGGAAAAACGGTGGAAAATTGGAAATGAAGGATGGATAAGGATGTTAAGTGGTCTAGGACCTGGTAAATGAGGCCAAGGAGTGATGAAGGTGGGTGGATTTGTTCACACATGGAGGGAGCAATTTTGCACAAAGATTGGTGAAATTAGGTCAAATTGGAGAAGTGTGGCAAATGAAGGGAAGGAATCTGGAATTAGTGGTTGGAGCAGGTTGTATGATGAAGGAAGGATAGGTAGGGATGTATTATAGGTGTTCTGCACACTACTTTCCACAACTGACTGAACAAAGACTAGAAAAACCAGAGATCTAGCTATTTTGCCCTAATCTGACCTAAAAACCAGAAACATGATGAACATAAAGTTATAGACAGGAAATCATGCAAAGTAACTAGGGAAAATTCATAAAAAATAGATCTAAACATGTAGGTACAACTGGTATCAACTTCTCCAACTAAAAATCTAACACTAGCAATTGCATGGAAAGGCAAAAACAATTTTTTTTTGTGGCAACAAGTATGCCTTGGTCTCAGTTCATGGTCCCAAGGAGGGAGAAATGAGATCAAGGACTGCTTGATAGCCTTTTTGTGGATCTTTTCTGTTACCAAACTATCAAATCAACCTGAAGCATGAAAAACTATCTCAATCATCAAAAGCAACCTAAGTAACAAAGCAATATTTTAACTTAAAATAATAGAAATTAGTCTATGAATGCAACGAAGACACATAAAAATACACAAAGGAGGTAATGGCGCTTGGGTTGGGCCCAACCCCAAGAGCTACAGCCTCCTAAGAAAAGCTCAAAGCTGGTGCAAAGTGAAATTTATCTCCATTACTCAAAAAATAACCATGTCACAAAAATGTTTATAGCAAGAGCTCGAAAATGAGCTGAAAGGCAGAGTAGCACTAATGTGCGAAAAACAACTGTTCAATAGCTAAACTATCAAGGCTTGAAGCCTTCCTACTTATGCACCATGAGGACCTCCAACAGCCCTCCTTAACTTGAGGGGATTGGCTACTCAAAGCAAGTAATTAGCCACTTCACAAAATCTGCTCGGCTACCCTTGGAAATCATCTTTGGTGGGTTCTTGAACTCCAAGCTGATAGTGGAGAACTCGAGGAAGGGGCCATTTAGTGTAGGAGACACCCTTCCTACTAATCTTCAGCCTTGTTTCCTCGTATTTGGCTGTCAACTGGCTCATAAATGCTTGACCTTGGTCCAAAAGATGTCCAAAAATATGCAATAAGCATGTATTAGACTTCATGGTCAAGTGACTATTCTCATTCATTCAATGAACATAAATATATTCAAAAGTATGCATAAACTATGAAGAATGGTGGATTAATCGAGAATAATAGGCAAAATGAGCCCAATAAGTTACCCATTTTTTGGGCTCATTACGAGTCTGCTTGAACAAAGCCACGAATATCCAAAACTTTGTCCAATCCTAGTCTTCCTTGGTAGCACAAACCATAATCACTAGTGCCACACAAATACCTGAAAACCCGCTTCACTATTATCCAGTGATCCTTCCCTGGTTTTGACATAAACCTACTCAATACTCCCACTGCATGTGCAATGTCTGTTCTGGTACAGACCATTGCATACATCAGACTACCGACTACACTTGCATATGGAACACGAGACATGTCCTCTTCCTCTTCTTGTGTCTTGGGACACTGTTTAGTAGATAACTTCACACCTATAGGAATAGGAACCTTCATTGATTTACTATCCTACATATTAAACCTCTGCAATATTGTCTCAACATACTTCCTCTGGTTTAACCAAAACTTCCTCTTTGCTCGATCTCTTTTAATTTCCATGTCCAAAATATAGTTTGCAGCACCAAGATATTTCATGTCGAATTTGGAGGAAAGTTGGGCCTTCAAACCCTAGATAATTTCTTTGTCATTTCCAACCAACAACATATCATCCACATACAAGACCAGATAAATAACATGGTCACCAATTAATTTAAAATACACATAGTGATCTGCTTTGCTTCTGGTGAAGCCAAGTCCCCGTACAAATGTATCAAATTTCTAATACCACATACTTGGTGACTATTTTAACCCATACAGAGACTTCTTTAACTTGCATACCAGTCCTTTCTTACCCTTCACCACAAAACCTTCAAGTTTCTTCATGTAGATCTCCTCTTCCAAATCCCCATGGAGAAATGTTGTCTTCACATCCATCTGTTCTGCCTCAAAATCAAAAGTAGCAGCAACATATAAAAGTAATCTAATAGAAGCCACCTTGGCAACATGAGAAAAAATATCACCAAAATCAATTCCCGACACCTGGGAATAACCTTTCGCTACCAACTGAGATTTGTATTTCTCCACCTTCCTTCTGCATTTGTCTTCTTCTTAGACAACCATTTGTTGCCAATGGGTTTCCTTACGGTCAGCAACTCCATTAGATCCCAAGCCTCATTTTTGTGCAAAGATGCCATTTCATCAACCATGGCCTCTTTCGAGAGTTTTCCATCCTCTGAATCTACTGCTTCCTTCATAGTTCTGGGATCATCATCAGTAATAGATAAAGAAAAATTTGAACATAAAGCAGATGGACTATACCTTTCTGGCTTCCTTCTTTCTCGAACTGATCTTCTCACAACCAGAGTTTATGGCTCTTCATCTTCTGATTCCTCTTCTGTTGTAGAGTCTGATTCTTCCTCCTTTAGCTCAAACTTTATCTTCTCAGGTTCCTTGGATGGGACTTCATGTTTAATAAAAAATTTCACCTCTCTGAACACCACATCTCGACGATACACAACCTTCCTTGTTACTGGGTTCCAAAACTTATAACCCTTTAAACCATCCTTATACCCAATAAAGATGCACTTTTTAGATTTACTATCCAACTTTGTTCTTTTTTCCTTTGGAACATGTACATATGCATCACATCCAAATACCCTCAGATGTGAAAGAGAGGGTTTCTTACCAGTCCATACCTCTTATGGAGTTTTATCCTCTAATGATGATAAAGATGATCTATTGATCAGGAAACATGTTTTCTCCACCGCCTATGCTCATAATTCTTGTCCTAACCTAGCACCACTGAGCATGCTTCTTGCCATTTCCATCAACATCTTGTTCATTCTTTCTGCAACTCCATTTTACTCAAGTGTGTATCGTTTAGTCTTCTGTCGTGCTATACCACACTTCTTACAAAATTCTTCAAATTCCTTGCTGCAAAACTCTCCACTATTATCTATCCTCAACACCTTTATCTTCTTCTATGTCTGGTATTCCACAAGAGCCTTAAATTCTTTAAACATGTTAAATACTTCAAATTTCTTCTTGAGGAAATATATCCATGTATTCCTTGAGAAGTCATCTATAAATGATACATAGTACACAATCTTACCTAGTGATGGAACCTTCACAGGTCCAAACACATCACTGTGCACAAGCTCTAATATTTGTTTCACCCTCTTACCACCAGAGGGGAAACTCACCCGATTCTACTTCCCATATACACAATTTTCATAGAAATCAAAATCCAGAGAGCTATTAGTCATACCTTTACCATGAAGTATTCGAAGGCCCTTTTCTCCAATATGTCCAAGCCTTTGATGCCATAACATGGTCTTTTTCTCCAGATACCACTAGATTTCCTTCTCCACTTTCAGGAACCATGGAACTGTTACACCCATCAATAACAGTGCTACCTTGTAGCTTGTACAGAGTTCCAATCCAAACTCCCCGATCAATACCAGTGCTCCCTGAACCATCTTGTAGGTGTCTTTCTTGAACACTGTTTTTACACCTGCATCATCAAAATTAGATTTTTGGCCAATGCAGGAATATGCAGAACACCCGGAAGTGTTGTAACCCTTCCACCTTACAACTTCAACTTTACTTTTCCACGAGCAACGATTCTAGCCTTCCTATCATCCCCTAAGAAGACATCACCACCATCATATTTCTCATACTCGCAGAACCACTCTCTATGCGGAGTGAAGTGAAAGGATGCACCTGAGTCAATCAACCACGCCTCATGATCTACATGTGTACTTGAAGAAGCCAGGTATACATCCCCACCTTCATCTGAGGTGCTTTTTCGCTTCTGCAAAAGGAGCATCATTAGATCCTTTTCCTTTGTCAAGAGATTTAGATTTACAGTCCCTTTTGTAGTGCCCTTCCTTTCCGCATTTCCAACACACCTTTACAAGTTTTCCTGGAGATTTAGATCTCCCTCTAGATTTAGATCTTCCTCTCAATGACTTATTTTTTTTTCTATTCTAGGACCATCCTCGTACAGACAAGGCATCGCTATTCTGGCTCTCCATATTTTTCCGGATCATCTCCTCTGTTAGCAAGGATGAGACTATTTCATCAAACTGCAAGGCAGTTGCACTGCTACCTATTGCAATAACCAAACTATCCCACGAATCTGGTAAAGAACACAAGAAATTGATGCACTTATCTTCATCTAAAATTTTAATATCAACAAATAATAATCGACTTACCATAGTATTAAATGCGTTCAGATGCTTTGTCACCGAATCTCCATCTTTCATCCTCAGGTTATATAACTTTTTCCATAGGAACAGTTTATTCACTAGAGACTTAGATTGGTACAAAGTCCCTAAGTTGACCCACAAAGCCTTAGTCGTAGCTTCCCCTGATACATTCAACAATACTGAATCTGAGACACACAATTGTATTGTGCTCTTTTCCTTCCAATCCAACTTCTTCCATTCTTCATCGGACACTTCCGTTGGTTTAGTACCCAAATCTACCACAATCCACTGATCTTTATCTACCAACATATCCTCCATCATGAGTTTCCATAACTCAAAACTTTGATCATTAAATTTCTCGATCTCTATCTTTCCACTGCTCACCATCTTCTTTCACCACCAGAATCAATCCCACAGATTTCCCTCTTAATAGGGTCTACCACAGGCCCGAGTGAAACCCATCAGCAACAAAGGCATCCCCTTGAAGCCAAAACAGCTCTAATACCAAATGTAGGTTTTAACCCCGTACAAAATTACCTGCATACGAATTCTAAGAACAAAAAATAAACAATGTGAGAGCATAACACATAAAACACATGTACACAGAGATTTCCCCTAGATCCAATAACCGAGACTACTAGCTTGATTTTTCATTATATTCCTTTCAATGTTACAATACATATTTATACATGCCGAAGCATCCAATACCATGGACTAAAAACCATCGTGCCCAAAACCATGTGCGAAAACCATGCACAAAACCATAGGTAGGTTCGCCCCACCTAATATAGGGTCCAAATTTTTTTCCCCAGGGTGCTACCCCAAACTCCATAGAGGCGGGCTACTTGCCCCCCTCAAACCTCCTATGACCCCCCCACTATGCAATCAGCGCAACGAAGGGAGGGCTTCGCCCCCCCTCTAACCCCCCAGTTAACTAGGAAAGCTAGTCATGGAAATAATATAACACAACCCAACACCTAGGTCCCACTATTGTTTTGGATCTCTTAGGCCATAGTCGCTCTCATGCTATGGGCAAGGGAGTGATCAACAACCTAAAGTTTCTCTCACAAGCTTTCTTGCCAGCGACAAGGGACCAAAATTGCCAATTTTGTGTGAGCAACCCCGAAATTTAAGCCACTTTTTCAGGCCCAGAGCCTAGCCCATTGCCTAGAATGAAGTGATAGCTTAAAATCATTAAAAATATAAGGAAACAATGATGCAAAAGCAATAAGTTGAACAAGACCATAACCATACCCTTACTAGCCATGCCAAGAATTTCGCCAAACACATCATCAACATGTAACCCAAAGGTGTAAATAACATAATTAAGTGTAGGGGTCTCATATTTTTCTGAGAATTGTTGTGAACCATTGTTCCCTCGTGTCCTTTAATGCATTATCATCTATTAGGCCATAGATACACTATCCATTCAATTACAAGTAAAAATGAGCTAACAGCCATACATAGTTATTGGTATAAAATATACATATAAACAACATAATAGGAACATAAATACCATAAACATATCAACCATCAAAATCCACATATACATCAATATATTTACACCTGAAAATCAAGGGAATGAATTTCTCATTAATGAATGCAATTAACCAATTGGAGATGGGACTACCACGTTCCACCTGACCATAGAATGGCTGAGCCAAATCTCTCTTCAACCATTCACCCCCATGCCATATTCCAAGCATGAATGTAGGACTCAAACCAAAAGAACCAACCAGGGCATACTGAGGCTAAGCCAACTCACCCTCATCAATAGAAACCAAGCTTTACCGTAATCCATCCTAGATCACTAGGCTAACATAATGAACACATCATAAGAAGATTTACCATGATATCCACCCGATCACTAGGCCAACAAGCATGGATGCCACTAGATTTCTCCACCTACACCGTGAGGAACTTTCCTGTCTCCTAGTCTCTTAGGCTTTACCGCAATCCAAACCTGGATCAATATGCCCTAAATCGAGACCCACTCTCCAAGATTTACCGCATATCCCAAACTCAGGATTACTAGGCCCAACAGAGAGTAAACCACCTCTAGGCTTTACCGTATATCCCGCCATTCACTGGCAAGGATTCCTAGTCCATCCATAGTCCGACTCAGTTGTTACTAGGCCATGTGTTCTATTATTTCAGAGATCCACCTCACTTAGCTTCGAATCCATTCGACAATCCAGCTCAATCAAAACATGAGAACCCCATCACACCATGGCTAGCCGGAAATGGCAAGGCTAGGCTGAAAACACTGTCACACCTGGAAAAACCCATGCCATGATAGAAAAGAACCACATGCAATACCACGCATGCCAAATCTAGCAAGAAAAATACACATGCAAGTTAATACTTGTAATGAAGCCTACTGTAGCTGCTTGATCATGCCTTTCCATGCTTGATCTTTTCTTCCTCTTGCCTTCTTTGCCTTTCTTGCTCCAATGCCAAAATGACCCAAGAAAACTCTAAGTGTCCAAGAGTATGAGAGAGAAAGAATAATGAGAGAGCTCTAAAACTCAACTGAAAAAAGGTTACCAACTGATCCTCAGAAGCCTTTTTATGAATGATACCTCTATTTTCTTCATTTTCCATTATTTTCCTTCATTTTCCTCCTCACATGCAACCTGTGACCCTTCACCTCCATTTTCTCCTAATTTCCAATATTTTTATAAACAAATGTGTCATTTTACCTTTCCAAAGCCTTAGCCATTGCCTTTGCTAATTTTCTTAGCCATAAACAATCAAATGAACACCCCCTAGAATGTCTTGCCCAACATTTAGCTTGGAATAAGTGTCCCATCAACTATGGTTATCATTTTTAACTTTTATTACATGGAATTTTCACTAGGGTTGTTACAGAACCCTCCCCCTTGGGGGACACTGTCCTCGGTGTTCAATCACACATATACCTCAATAAACCATTGAAGAAGACATATTTCTCATGGAGCTTTATAACACATCTCATTGTCATATTTACAATGAAAGACCCGCTCAAGACAAAACATCATGACAACATGATAACATATCGCATATTGGAGCTTTATAACATAGCTTGTTATGATATTTACAAAAATCATCCCACTGAGTGCCAACCCACATGCCATCATAACATCATGATAACATAACCACATGATAGCATAGTAATATGACAACATAATCATAATCACATAACACCCATACTGCATAGTGGAGCTTTATAACATAGCTCATGGTGGTATTTACATCCATACACATATGTACATATAGCAAAATCACCATGAATATATACCAAAACATATATCAAATCATATACCAAAACATATTTTAAAACATATACTAAACACCATATCTAAGCATGTGTCAAAACATCATAAAACATATACCAATCCACCATAAAGCATTAACTAAACCACCATATCGAAGTTTCTTTGCCTTAACTGGCAAACAAGGAAGGATACATAGTCCACATCTGAGTGCCAACCCACATGCCATCATAACTTCATGATAACATAACCACATGATAGCATAGTAACATGACAACATAATCATAATGACATAACACCCATACTGCATAGTGGAGCTTTATAACATAGCTCATGGTGGTATTTACATCCATACACATATGTACATATAACAAAATCACCATGAATATATACCAAAACATATATCAAATCATATACCAAAACATATGTTAAAACATATACTAAACACCATATCTAAGCATATGTCAAAACATCATAAAACATATACCAAACCACCATAAAGCATTAACTAAACCGCCATATCGAAGTTTCTTTGCCTTAACTGGCAAACAAGGAAGGATAAATAGTCCACATCTGATCCGACATCTCCCATGTAGCTTTATTGGGCCCAAAGTACTTCCATTCCACTTTAACTTTCTTGATTGCTCGATTCCAGAGCATGAGCACCTTTTTCTGCAATATACACAAAGGCTCCGGCTGGAATTCTCCATCTGGTTCCACCTGCAATACAGACTAGTTAATCACATGATCAACATCCTTAACTTATTTCTTAAACAAAGACACATGGAAAACATCACAGACTTTCACTATTAGAGGTAGTACAAGTCCATAGGCTACTGAACCAATGCTCTCAATGATACTAAAGGGTCCACAAAACCGTGGTGCCAACTTAGCACAATATCCAATCTGAAATGAGCTCTTCTTCAGGTTGATGCACAAGTACACTTGTTCCCTAACCTGGAACTCCTTGAACAACCTGTTCCGATATGCATAGCTTTTCTACCTATCCTGTGCTCCCTTTAGATTTTTCTTGATCATCTGCATTTCCTATTCCATGTCTGCCAACATCTCTAATCCGATCAATACCCTGTTAACCAGATCACTCCAATTGATAGGAGTGCTACAACTCCGCCCATACAAGGCCTCAAAAGGACTCATCCTCAATGACTCCCGATAATCGTTGTTGTATGTGAACTATACCAAAGGGAGATACTCTTCCCACTTCCTTTTCTCATGCATCACATACATCCTCAACATGTCCTCCAATATCTTGTTGACCCTCTCTGTTTTCCCATCTATCTGTGGATGATAAATTGTGATGAAGACCAACTTTGTGTCCAAACGTACAAATAACTCCTTCAAAAACTTGTATGTGAACTTCACATCCATGTCTGACACAATCTTCTTTGGAACACCATGTCGTCTAACTACATCTCTTATGAATACCTGTGCCACATCGCTAGATGAGAATGTAGACTTCACTGGAATGAAGTGTGCAAGATTTTTTAACATGTCCATAATAACCATGATGGAATCATGTTGCTTCACTGTCTTAGGCAACCCTGTGATGAAATCCATGGAAATGACCTCCCATTTCCACTCTAGAATCTCGATCATTTGTAGAAGTCCACCTGGATGTTTACACTATGCTTTCACTCGCTGACAGTCAAAATACCTTGCCACAAACTCTGCTACATCCCTCTTCAAATTCGACCCATAGTAGAATCTCTTCACTGCTTTCAGTGTCTTTTGATAACCTAGGTGACCTGAATAAATTTTCGCATGAAACTCCCTCAAGATCACCTTCTTGAGCTCACTGTTATTTGGTACATATATATCTTGTCTCGGAACCTGACCAATCCATCCATTGTAAGACAATAATCCATACCCTGTGCACCTACACCTGTACCTGTACCTGTATCCTGTTGCAACCTATGCACAATCTCCATATACCTAACATCCTACTGACCTACCTGCAAGATCATATCATGTAAGTCTATCCCATAGGACCTCGTAGATGCCAAGTGATGTACATGTACTCGTCTACTGAGAGCATCTAGCACCCTGTTCTCTTTACTTTTGATATACTTGATCTCAAAATCAAACTCGTTGATAGTGGCCAACCATCTAGCCTACCTGGTGTTCAAATTTGGTTGGTCAAACAAATACCTCAACCCAATATGATCACTCATCTGTAAAAGTTTCCTACCAAGAAGATAATGTCTCCACATCTTCAATGCATGTATGATCACTGCTAACTCAAGATCTTGTGTCAGGTAGTTCTGCTCATGCTCGTTTAGCTTCTGGGACTCATTGCATACCATCTATCCATCTTGCATAAGGAATCCACCAAGGCCTCTCTTGTAAAAATTTGTGCATACCATAAACTCTTTGTCCAGATCTGTAATTTGTAGCATTGGTGAATGTGTCAACAACTGCATAAGTTTCTCAAATCTAGCCTCACACTCCTCTGTCCATTTGAACTTCTTACCTTTCCTTTGCAATGATATGATGGGATAAGCAATTTGTGAGAAGTTTCTAATGAACCTCATGTAATATCCTACTAGACCCATGCAAGATCTTAACTCTTCCACACTCTTAAGAGCTACCCGCTCCATGATGGCCGTTATCTTATCTAGATCTACTGCAATGCCTTCCTTGGAGACAACATATCCTAAGTAGTGTACCTCAGTATGAAAGAAACTACACTTGTTGAGCTTAACATACAATTGATTCTCTCTCAACAACCTCAACACTACTGCTAAATGATCGACATGTTCTTCCTCATTTTTAGAATATACCAATATATCATCAATGAACACAATAGAAAACTTATCAAAATATGGATGCGACACACTATTCATCAAGCACATGAATGTAGTTGGAGCATTAGTTAAGCCAAATGGAACAACAACAAACTCATAATGCCCATACCTGGTCCTGAACGCAATCTTTTAAATGTCCTCTTCTTTGGTGCATACCTGATGGTATTCGAATTTCAGATCAATCTTCAAGAACACTACTACTCCCTTCAGCTGATCAAACAAGTCATCAATCCTTGGCAAAGGGTACCTGTTCTTGATATTCTTGATAGTCACTTTGTTCAACTACATGTAGTCAATGCACAATCTGAGTGTTCCATATTTCTTCTTCACGAACAATACCGGTGTGCCCTAAGGTGATACACTTGGCCTAATGTATCCCTTGTCCAACATTTCCTTTAACTGCAACTTCAACTCAACCAACTCAAGTGTGCTCATCATGTAAGGTGCTTTTGATGCTGGAGTGGCCCATGGCACTAACTCAATATAAAGGTCTACCTCCCTATGAGGTGGCAAAACTGTAATGTTCTTAGGAAATACATCTTGAAACTACTGCAAAACTGGGTACTTGTTCAACACATATGCATCCTCAACCTCCTTACCCTTATCACTAAAAATGTATACTGCAAAGAACATGCACCCTTTCCTGCGGCTACACTTCGCTTGCATAGTTGCCACCATCCTAACTGATGTGGATTTCTTCTTATCCTATAAAAATCTTGGTTCACCATTGTCATCAACACACACAATAGCTTTGTCATAACATTCTACCTTGGTTCTATGAAGATACAACCAATCCATGCCTAACAACCTCTGTATGAACCCAATGGTAATATATTCAAATGTGCTACAGTAGAGATACCATTCAAGTCAAATGCATAAGATCTTACACAATAATGAACTCCCTTAATTGTACATGTATCCAACTGCACTAACCAAGACTCTGCATGCAATTCCTTACTCAAACCACACTTATCCACCAAGTCATGACTAACATAGCTATATATAGATCTAGGGTCAATCAAAATAGAAATAACTTGAACACAAAGCTTACTATCTATCTAAATGATAGATACCCGGTGTTCTACCTGCCTATTTTCCAATGCATAAATACATGGAATGCTCTGACCAACATCCCCAACAGTCTGCGCCTCCTGTGCTTTGTATATCTAAGGCCTACCACCCTGATTTTGTGGAAAATCTCTCTTAAGGTACTCCTTACCGCATGTCCAACACTCCAACCGACTAGTGCTCTCACCTCTATGTTGTTGCAGCTGATGTGACCCGTGTCCCTGTCTAACTGCATTAAACTTATTTTGTGGTGCCACATTCTCTTTCTCATCTGCATGCAAAGGCCTTGTTCTCTTAGACTGCCATTTACCTTTACCTTTTCCCTTTCCTTTCCATCCATGTTGAGATTCATTCTTACGCTTTGTTTGTTCATAGCAATGCTTCAGTTTCCCAATAACTTCCTCAAGTGACTAAGGCTCATCATACTCAATCCGATCTCTAAATTCTAATTGAAAACCACTGATAAATATTTGAACTTTAGCCTTCTCATCAGTAAGATACGGTGCATACCTCAATAGCTCCAGAAACATGGTCGCGTACTCTTCATCTATCATTGATCCCATATTTAGCTCATATAACTCTTTAGCCTTACTGTCATAGTACCTTTCTGAAAGGTACTTCTTCTTGAAAAGCCTCTTGAACTCCCGCCAACTCAAGTCATCTACCCTAATGTCTCTGACATGCTTAACATCTTCCCAACAAATGTCTGCTTTAACTTTCAAGCTTAAGATCACTACCTTGGCCTTCATGTTATCTGTGTAATCATGCAACTCAAAGAATTTGTTCATCCCAAGTATCCAATCTTGTGCATCTTCCAACTTCTTCACATCTCCATCAAAAGTAGGTGGTTTTTCTTTCTTGAATTAATCTGGAAAGTATCCCCTATCATTCCTCCTGTAAGGATGATAGCGATGACGATCATGATGTCTATCAGAACCAGAACTAGAATAGTACCTGTACTCATCGCCCCTCCTATCCAGAGTGTCCAAAAACCTCCCATCTCTCATTATATATCTGACCTATGTCTACCAAGAGACATATTGCCATATGCCCCATTAGTTCTATCCTCATATCCACAGTTGATCTGAAGAAGCCCTTGTCATTGCAATTTCGAAAACTTTGAAGAAGTATAACATTAACCTCTGCTTGCTTCTCTTGTGCCTGCATGATCCAGTCATTATCCACCTTACAACTCCTTATCTCTTCCTTCAAACTTCTCAATGTAACTGCCAAATCAGAAGAGTTCCCAACACCATACTACTGTTTAGGTTCATAGGGATAGTCTTTGTAGTCAACCATCTTGCTAGCAATTTGATCTCTTTCATGTAATGCATAATATGTCAGATAAACCAAATCACAATAAATCAGTGTACCTTAGCATAATTCAGGGAGGATACATTGTCTGCAAAATCTCTAAATCAACTTGATACATATATAACATAATCATAACAACATATAGACATATGCAAATAAATATATCAACACATAAACATCACTCTAGCTAGGGTCTAGTCCTCGATGCAAGGCCATGTCAACAATGCATGTTATGACCTCATGCTTGACAAAAACCATTATTCCATTGTACATATTACCACATGCAACCAACAACATGCATAGGCAATGCCTAATCAACTAAACATACGCATAGACGCATGTAGTCGAACATAAGCGATCAATTTTTATAATCAACCTACAAGATTGATACATGTAATCAAAATATTCAAGAATGTAACCTAACGTACAAGGATGTAAGTAGGTGACATAAAATCAACATGTAAGCAACATATAATCCATATGCAACAAGTCACATACTCATGACAAATGCATTCCAAAAAATCAACATCAATTCTCCATATCAACCATACTACAACCATAATCAATCATCAAGCCAATGCAACAAGCACATGAAATGAAAGTGTAAGAGACACACATGCAACTGACATACATGCATGACCAACAGACATTGCCTATCTAGTCTAATAGTTGAACTATGATCTAATACCACTCTGTAACACCCTCCTCCCACATCCACCCAAGTAACCATGCCAACTAGGTAAACATAGACGAGAGGCTACTATGATCAAATTCGACCTCCTATGTTACTTTAAGGAAGTGGAACCGACGGAAAAATCACACACAGTCATCCAACATCGTCAACAAAACCCTCAAGAGACAAATAAGCCACTCATACAGCTTGTCCATGGGTCCCACTATTGTTCTGGATCTCTTAGGCCATAGTCACTCTCATGTTATGGACAAGGGAGCGACCAACAACCTAAAGTTGCTCTCACAAGCTTGCATGCCAGCGACTAAGGACCAAAATTTCCAGTTCTGTGCCAGCAACCCCAGGATTTAAGCCACTTTTTCAAGCCCAGAGCCCAAGCCCATGCCCAGAATGGAGTGATAGCTTAAAATCATTAAAAATACAGGGAAACAATGATTCAAAATAAATAAGCTGAACAAGACCATAACCAAACCCCTCCTAGCCATGCCAGGCATTTAGTCAAACATGTCATCAACATGTAACCTACAGGTGTAAACAACATAATTAAGTGTAGGGATGTCATAATTATTTGAGAATCGCTCTGAACCATTGTTCCCTCATATTATTTGTTGAATTATCATCTATTAGGCCATATATACACTATCCATTCATTTACAAGTAAAAACATGCTAAGAGCCATACATATATGTTGTCATAAAATATACATATGACCAACATAATAGGAACATAAATACCATAAACATATCAGAGATAAAAATCCACATATACATCAATATATTTACACGTGAAAATCAAGGGAATGAATTTCTCATTAATGAATGCAATGAACCAACCAAAGATGGAATTACCACGTTCCACCTGTCCATAGAATGGTTGAGCCAAATCTCTCTTCAGCCAGTCACCCTCGTGTCATATTCCAATCATGAATGTGGGACTCAAACCAAAAGAACCAACCAGGGCATACAAAGGCTAAACCACCTCACCCTCATCAATAGAAACCAGGCTTTACCATAATCCATCCCGGACCACTAGGCCAACACAATGAGCACATCATAACAGGCTTTACCGTGATCTCCATCCGATCACTAGGCCAACAAGCATGGATGCCACTCGATTTCTCTATCTACACAATGAGGAATTTTCCTGTCTCCTAGTCTCTTAGACTTTACGTCAATCCAAACTTGGATCACTAGGCCCTAAATCGAGACCCACTCTCTAGGCTTTACCACATATCCCAAACTCAGGATTACTAGGTCCAACGAAGAGAAAACCACCTATAGGCTTTACCATATATCTCGTCATTCACCGGCAAGGATTCCTAGGCCATCTGAGGCAACAAAAAATCCGGATTTACTGTAATCCACAGTCCGACCCAAGGGCTACTAGGCCATGTGTTCTATTATTTCAAAGATCCACCTCACTCAACTTCGAATCCATCTAGTGATCCATCTCAACCAAAACATGAGAACCCCATCACACCATGACTAGCCAGAAATGGGAAGGTTAGGCTAAAAACATTGTCACACCTGGAAAAACTCATGCCATGATAAAAAAGAACCACATGCAATACCATGCATGCCAAATCTAGCAAGGAAAATACACATGCAAGTCGATACCTGCAATGAAGCCTTGTGTAGCTGC
>APFE031437652.1:77866-105098 GCA_000404065.3 Pinus taeda
ATGAGGCCTCCATTTTCTTCATTTTCCATTATTTTCCTTCATTTTCCTTCTCACATGCAACCTGTGACCTTTCACCTCCCTTTTCTCCTAATTTCCATTATTTTCATAAATAAATGTGTCAAAAATGTCATTTTTCCTTTCCAAAGCCTTACCCATTTCTTTTGTCAATTTCCTTAGCCATAAACAATCAAACGAACAGCCCCTAGGATGTCATGCCCAACATTCATTTGGAATAAGTGTCTCATCAACCATGGTTATTGTTTTTAACTTTTATTACATAGAATTTTCACAAAAGTTGTTACACTATTGTAATTCTTCGCATGTCCTATTGTCTCTTACCATTTCAATAGTAAGTGAACCGGGTCTCATTTGCATTTACTGTCAAATCCCACATAACATTCCACAGTTTCTGCACCCAAATAGCATCTCCGTCCACAACACCATCAGAGAAGGGTGTTGCCACAAAATTTTTCGTCAACAGATGCGGTTTATCACAGCAAAATATAGAAAAAGCCTTTAGACATAACCAGGGATTATTGCTTCGTGCAAAATCAAGTCACAATATGGAAAATGCATTGGGGTTGTTAAATGGCTGCGGTTTGACCGACCCTGCCCAGATTCGAAGGGTGGTCATTTACAATCCAAAGTCTTTATTCCATAGTGCCGACAGAATCATACAACCTAAGCTCACTCTCCCTGGTACGTTCATGAAGAAAGAGGATATCTGCAAACTATGCATTAGTTGTGCACGAACATTTAATACCAGCGAGGAGAAGATGAAATCTGCAATTTCACTTTTGCAACGGTTGGGTGTTGAGGGTTCGGCATTATCGGCGTTAGTGGCGATGCAGCCTAGGTTGTGGAGTCGTTTAAACAGATCGAGAGTTTGGGGATTAAGAAGGGATCAAAGGGGTTTGCGGCTGCCATGCGTGCGATGTAACGAAAGAACACATAGATAGGAACCTACGGTATTTGAGATGTTTAGGTCAGTCGGAAAAAACAAAGTTCAGAGATATCAAGGCGGTTTCCGCAGATTCTGTCGTTTTCAGAGGAAAATTTGAAAAGGCATTTTGATTTTCTGGTCAAATCTGCCGGGTTTACGCTTGCTGATCTTTTGAAGTATCCAAATGTACTTGGATTAAGCTTGGAGAAAACAATAATTCCTCGGTATAGAGTAATCGAGGCCTTGAAGACCATTCATGTGTTGAAAACAGAGATGATTTCTGCTGGAATTTTTCAGTTAACAGAAAAAAATTCCTGGAGAAATATGTTAATAAGAATGCTAAATCCTTAGTTCTGCGAGACATTCACGAGGAGTCATGTACTGATTCAGATGTAGGACCAGGGCTAGAGGCCGTGGACCACTACATGAAAGCTGGAAAGTTGAGCGTGGACAAGGGAGCACGCAATGAATCAGACGTGGAGAAAGTCACTGATGAATGCAAGGATTCTGTTAGATGATGCCATGGAACTGAACTGCCAAGGTTAATCATCAGCAGCCAAGAGAAAACTTGTGGGTGAGAAATTAACCGTATCACAGGAATGTGAACTTGTGAACTTTATAATCTATGTCTAGGTGACAAGGTGTTTCTATCCATTTAACTATATTAACTAGAGGACACTAGAAAAGTAATTTTTAGTTGCTTCTATCCATTTACATTGCTCATATTTATGAGTATTTTTGTGATGTAAAGATGCCTTATGGTTCAATAAAAAGTGTAATTGTTGGGCCCTATTGGTAGGTAGGCTACAAGACTTCAAACCACAATGGAGAACCTCATTTGGACTTAAGAAACCTTTTTCTTTTTGGTATTTATTTTACTAAGGCTGATCTACCAAGAATAGATTTGTTAAATGTGTTCCAATGTTTGTCTATTTTCTATGTGCAATAATGAAGAAATGACTTGTGTTTTCCCCTGAGCTATTTTTTTCTTTGGTCATGGGTATCCACTCTTACAAAGCCCCTCTTATATGAACAATCAAGTGATCGTAAACCTTGGTTTGTATCCTTACATTTTATATGGCAACTTTTGAGGGTGCTGTGAGTTTGTGTGGAAGCATTATGATGATGTTGATTTTAATGGTGGTTTTTCAATGGATTATGACTTCTTCATTTTTTAAGAAATAAGTGACATGTGCTTTAACTTAGTGGATTTGTGTATAGGAAAACAAAGTTGCATTGGAGCTCAACCATTTGGAGGAACTTTTAGATCATTGAGGACATCTCCTCGTACCCAAGTGGAGAATAATTGATTATAGATGATGCATCAAAATACAAGAGTCGAGGTATCTTTATTAGTTTTTGTATTCTTGTACATAGTAGATTTATGCTATAGACTTTCACTAACCACTAATATTAAAGATGACTTAAACATGATCTTCACTAGACACAATAACATAATGTACCAATACTAGGTTGAATGAAGGAGAATCACTTGGGAATAATAGGTAATTTTAACACACCCTGTTTATAATGAAGGTGTTGTCCACCAAACAAAGTTTCTCCCTAAATATCTCAAACTTCCGTCTAGCCAAGGAGTTGGCCAAATATCTATTACCTGCAAATTTGAAAGGAACAAACTTAAGAACCACTACTCCATTGTGAAATCCATGTTTGATGTAATGGTATTGAGTGATGATGTGCCTGGAATTATCATGAAATGCTAGATTCTCAAAGAGCCTAACACATCTCCACTTTGTCATAGTAAACAACAATGGGTTCCAACATATGATCAATCAACTTTACCATCAACTTGTTGAGCCATAT
Organism: Pinus taeda; assembly: GCA_000404065.3. NCBI lineage: Eukaryota > Viridiplantae > Streptophyta > Pinopsida > Pinales > Pinaceae > Pinus > Pinus taeda. Next base: position 80,634 of record APFE031437652.1, read on the forward strand.
GGTATCACAACAACTAGAAGAGGTTTCCATATATTATGTCACTACTTAATTGAGTGCAATTGTTGATGTTAAACATAACCATGGAGAAGACAAGGGTGTGAAGGATAAGCCTTGAATGCATTATTATTCACAATGATACATATTTATAATACATTAGAGTGACCCTTGGTTTCATATTCCAAGTGGTCTCTTGGACTCCCCTTGACTGTTCAACTTCCACACCAACCCTTAGAGGATTAGGTGTCTAACATTCCCCCCTTAATCCAAAGGGGTATGTATGAGTCCAAGAAGGGAGTTGTAATACAAAATGTGCAAAAATATGCATGGAAACACTAAGCTGAATGTGCTCTCTGAAATGTTGGTATAAGGGGGTGGTTTAAGGATGAACACTAACACTGGAACACTTAGTGCAGTTTCCAGAATTCTTCCAAGTCTGAAAAGAAGCTGAAGTCTTCTACTAGAGGAAGTGCTCCTAATGCTTTGAAGAGGGAGACCTTCAACCTGGAAAAGGGAGGTCTGCAACCTACATAAAAAGGGAGAACCTCAACCTAAAAAGGGAGGTCTCAACCTACAGTGGTTTAAGGATGATCACCAACTTTGAAATGCTTAATGCAATTCCCGAAACTCTTCCAAAACTAGAAAGAAGTTGAAGTCTTTTGCTAGAGGAAGTGTCCCCAATTCTTTGAAGAGGGAGAAGCTCAGCCTGAAAAGGGAGGTCTCACCCCGCATAGATGGTTTAAAGCTTACCACCAACCAAAGGCATGCTCAAGGGCATCTTTATATCTAGCTACAACTTTGAATCTGGTATGGCAGGTTGTGGATCAGACTCACTTGATGTGGCTTTGAAGCTTGTAGATGACCATCACTTCCCCCCCGTTAGATATAGGGTGAGAAGATGGAGAAAACTCAACTGCAAGACTGTTCAATGCTCTAGAAGAAATTATGACATACGATTGAAATATCTTCTTGGTTATTGAAGCGCATTGCTAAGAAGCGATCCATCCAAGATGAATTTTTGTTCTTGCAGAGGCTTGTTTCTGAAGCTTCCGTTTGAAGAATGAGTGGTTTTATGACAATGCTCACATGGGGAAGATCAAAACAATGATCTTTCATGTGGCCAACTCGGTCACAATGTTGGCATTTAACATTCTGTTGTTGTTGCTATGGAAGAGGAGCAGAATCTAAAACAACTAAGGATGAATTGTCATAAAGAAATCCAACACTCTGAAATTGGACGGGCTTTGAGTAATCTTGAATATGAAAGGAGACATCCTTTTCATATCCAAAAACGGTATGTTTATGTTATTGACAAGCTCTTCCCAAGGTTTGATGATGGGCTTGGGAAGTGGAACCCGAATACCTGCATATTTATACAAAATTGCTCTTGAAATGGGTACTACATCTGCAATTTCTTGTTGCTAATGGGAACTCGTCTTAATGTTCTGAACAGAAATAGGTTCAAAATGATGTCTATTTTGTTATAGTTCTTCTTGTTGCAACTATGTCTCAAGCTACAAAAACTCAATTCTTTCTTGTGCATTGTGCAAACAGGTTCTAATGTCAGCAAGAGAAGCTTTGTTGATTCTTACTGTATCATGATTAAAGGAATGCATCAAAGTTTTTAAGAACTCTAATACTTTACCAATTCTTGCTATTTTATCCATTGTCAAAATTACACTTAAAACTGATAACAATTATGAACCTATAGAGAAGAAACAACGCTCACTCACAATACAATGTCACCACAAAATATTTTGTAAATGTGCAACAAACAACTTGTGTGCAACAAATGCCAATAATAAAGGCATGGAACAAACAAGAAAATGAATTGTGCTACCTGTATATATATCTAGTAGCAGCCAGTAGTTTTAAAAACTAGTACATATATCATTACTTGCTGAGCATGCATGTATCTCGCCATCAATCTGAACAGAGACTAGATCTATAAGACGTGCCCAGTGATGTGTAATTATCTTGTCACAGGCTTGCATAAAGATAAGAGCACGTGTGAAAAGGAACATAAACTACGTGGATTCAAAGTTCCATCTTGACATGAGCAACTTGAATAATTCTCTCCATAAAGAATTGTTTTACACCAACAACAACTCTATTGCATCATCAATCCTAGCCATTTTCTCCAATCTTATAATTAATACCTTAGGCTAGAAATTGCACAAAATTTGTTGGATTATCGCTACAACTAACAATAATTTAAATACTCCTACATAATTGTGCAATGAATCTGGATAAACAACATGAGTATGCCACTAAATTCAACACATCAACCCAATTGACATCAAGTGCGAGACATCAACTAACCAATGCATATGCCAGAATTAAAAAAAAAATGGAGGGACATGCCAATGCATATAATAACTTCAATGCAAGATTAAATTGTTCCACATGCATTTAATATCAATGCACACTGGTCACAAATTCAACTCACAAAACTCCACGCTTATCGCAGCATCATATATCACAATCAACACACTTCCAACATCCAACTCATATAACATTATACAACAACACATAAAATGCTATTCAAACAGTGCAAGGAGGTTGAATCAACGCATAGAGAACTGTGATACCCGCATTGTTGCCTTTAATTATCCATTGTAATAATATTCACAACTAGAGCAAGTGACTTGAATTTGTTGCTTCCTTTTATAGTTTCATAAGCATCATCCCACGCAACATTCAAGCATTGAACCATATGCATCACACGATTTCATTCAAACTATTCAACATGGTTCAATGCATATACTTGGAAGGGGATTTCCACAAAAAATGGGTATAGGTGTGTGGTTATGGGAATCACATCTCCAATATCGCCTCCACCACGCCCTCAACAGAGATGAGTTTTATGATAGGTCGATTAAGGCTATGCATTGGTGGGAAGGTGGGGATATTCTTAGTTGTTACTTGGACACGATCGATTGGAGGTGTTATATATAATATGAATCCAACGGACTTGAAGCCAACATTCAATTTAATATATTTTTCCAAATTTTTATATTTCTTGACCAAGGCACAAAACAATACCATGTTTTGAACAACACACAAATTTCATGATTTACGCACATTGGCTGCCATGATTCACCATTCCAATGCATACAAACCCAACATATATAACAACACATACCAATGAATGTGCATGGAATGCTCAAAATTCTAGGATTTTAAAGCAGGAACTTCAAAGCATTCATGAGACTCAATGCAATCAACCAAGGCTCATGGCATTCAACCAATTTTAATGTAGAGACAATAAACAAAACAATGGCAATATCGATATACTTATGGATTCAACAAAAATAACAGAGAAAATTGGCTACACTTCTCCAACCCATATGTATATGGACAACGTGGACTGTGGTATTATATTGGGAGAAAGGGTGTGTAATGCATTCAATGTAATACATACTCTAGGCCAACATTTTGGATGCTCACCCTTCATGTAGATTCTAGCCTAACAACACGTTACCCAAAAATGGCTACACCCAATGGCAAAATGGTAGACCACGAACCAAAATGGTCTACGATTTATCAGTTTATCCGAAGGATTAGAGGAATTCTAGAAAGGGGAGAAAGGCATCCATTTGATAATATAGCAGACGAGCACAATAAGTGTTACACAACTATCTACGACATATCCTCAACTCAATCGATTGAAAGGCGTGAAGGTGTTGAACATCACTTTAGGAACTCAGACAAACCAGTCAATTTCACATAAGATTCAAGTGGTGAGAGACCATCAAACATGCAATTGAATTCAAAGCAACACTACAATGTAGCTCAAGATATGGCGGTGTCGATGGCTAAAAATCGGCAGAAGGGGTCTGCTACTTTCATGGAATATATCACACCTCATTCTACCACAGAGCACTATGCAACTATGTTGCTTGAAGAGCTTAACTCAATGGAATGCAATAATCATAGCCAACCGAGAGGAGAGAGCAATAAGCTTCAGGCAAAGGAAAGTGTCGGAGAGCAGTCTTCCGTCCCAATAGCTTCAAGCAGTACTGTTAAAGTTTCCCAGTTATATGTAGTGGGAGATATCATGCCTTCATGGAATAAATCGCGTCATGTTCAAATTGAGAAGCACCAAGAGTTAGGAGACAATGCATGCACACATCAAGACGGGGACAATATTGAAAGTTGTAGATTGCAGGTAGAGGAGTGGCCATCTAAACAAGGGGATCAATTTTTAATCAATAAATTGGTAGACTGACAAAAATGGAAGACAAAACTGACATGTAGAGAGGCCACAAAACAAGTGGCTCAATTTTAGAGCAGGGCCAAAATTCTCCTGCAACTCTCATACCATGTTAAACATAACCATGGCAAAGACAAGAGTTTGAAGGCTAAGCCTTGAATGCATTATTATTCACAATGATACATATTTATAATACATTGGAGTGACCCTTGGTTTCATATTCCAAGTGGTCCCTTGGACTCCCTTTGATTGTTTAGCTTCCACACCAACCCTTAGAGGATTAGGTGTCCAACAGTTTCCTACTTGCTAAAGCAAGAATTCATACTTTCCCTAAGTTGAAACAAAACAAAAAGTGCTCCTCAGACCACTTGCATCCCCTGCACAATTTGAATCAATAAAACCATGCAAAAATGGTTCAGTATTTCCCACGCGCCTCATGCCAATAATGATTTGTACCCTTCAAGTATGTGAGCACATGCTTGGCAACCTTCTAGTGAATTCATTGAGGTTCAACTATTAATTGTGTTATAGTCTTCACTACAAAACATACATCAAGCTTGGTATTCACAAGATACATCAGGGAACTAATCAACAACCTATACAAAGAAGGTTCAAACAAATCATAATCTAAATAAATAAATAATTTCAAATTTGGCACCATTGCGAGTGGCCAAGAATTTGCAGCCAAGCATCTGAAATGTCTTCAGAATCTCCACTTTGTATTTCCATTATCCAAGGAAAAATTCACTTTCACCATGCCAATCCTCTACACCCAATAACTGATATATTAAAAATGTCAGTTCAATTTATGTATAAATTAAGGCATGTACTTTATTATCAATCCAGGTTGGTAATCTTAGAATCAAACCACAATTTATGGATTTTTGGATAAGGACTAATATAGAAAGAAGTTATGAGAATGGAAATACATTTTATAAACATAAATCACTCTTCACAACTTAAGAAAAATTATTTAAGTCTATTCCATAAAAGCATACATTATTGGTCAATGAAATTAGACTATGTAGTTTATGGTTAATTGTGTATGCATGAAAATTAAAATTATACATAAAATAGAGAAGAATCAAATAAAACCTCATGAGCCACAATTTCACACAGGATATAAGTTGGGAAACCCTTTCAGGAGAAAAATTGAGATGGAAGGTGAGGTTACTTTTCTCTCTTTCTTTGAATATAAAATGGTTGTGAGTACAAATAAGTATGTCAAGTGGTTTGTGGGTTACTACAACACACAAATCCACTCAATGTGATCTATCTCATATCCCTCTTGGCTATTTTCTCTCATATATGGAACAAATGCACTCGAAAAAAATGAAACCCCTTTTCTTCCTAGCAATGTGGTTATAACATAGCTTGATAGCCTACAAGTGGTTAGGTTTGACTACCTCAAATATTAACCAGAGTTCAATATAAAATATTCTAGAGTCTTCTTCATCATAAGCACATGGATATCCCCTTTTCGATGAGTTATGGGGGCTGATGTGGCATCCTCTCGAATTATGGTGGTGAAAATAGGAAGGTCAACTTCTGAGTGGCATAAATTTTGCATACATAATCTAATTAAGGAAATTCTTGTGTTGTTGAAAATTTCTTTATGTGTAGAATATTAAAAAATGTGACACTAAAGAGGTAAATTATTACCCCCAAAAAACATCGTTTAATGCCTGAAAATGCTCTCAAAGGTTTTGGACCTCAATTTTCAAAACTAGGTCACATCGTAAAAATGGTCCTATAAGCTTATTCCTCCACTTTTTCCACTCTGAAAGCATTGAGATGGATGAAAAAAAAAAATATAATGATCCAATCTAAATCACACCTCCCCATTTTTGGAGGCTTTTGGTCCCCAAAAGCTTCTACTGAATGAGGTGAGGAAATTTTTCCTCTAGTTTCTTTCAGGTGTACCATTTATCATTGCTTGGAAGTTATCCTTGCAACCCAATTATAACACCCTCCTCCCACATTTACACAATCTATCCGGTCCACCTGGGTAAACATGTGAAGAAGAGTTACTATGATTTTCTTCGACTCCCCATGTACAATTAACAAAGTGGAACCGACATGACAACACCAAGTTGACCATCCTTACAAGATATAAGACCTTCAGGAGCCAAACAACCCCTTTAGGTATCCAACCCCTAAGAAAAATCACTTTTTCACTGACCTAACACCCCAGTCCCTCCTAGTGATTCCACCTCACGGTCAGACATGACTAACCATCACCAGATTAGCCTCGACCCAAGCTGTTTGGGGCTCCGAAGCATTTGTTCGAATTAGGGTTTCCAGGACTAGTAACTCAACCCACAACTACTACTGAGATTCTAGAGCATTTGTCCAACCAGGGCTTCCAGGACTAGTAACTCAACCAATGAAGGGCTTCCAGATCATTTTTTCAACCAAGGCTTCCAGGACTAGTAACTAAGCCCAAGATGTTATAGGGATTCCAGAGCTTTTGTCCAACCAATGCTTACAGGAACTAATAGCTCAACTCATAGCCAAAGGAACATGAGCACCAATCAGAAATCAAAGATAAAACCCACAACACCATGGCTATCCAGGAAATGGAAAGGCTAGGAAAAAACATTATCAATCTAGGCAATCCGCCACGACAATGATATATCATGACCAATAAAGCACATGCATATGCCATGCATGCAAAAAATAGTAAGAAAATAATACATGCAACTTAGTACCTGCAAGAAAAACTCGTTGTAGCTATTGATCTTGATGCCCTCTTATGTTTTCCTACCTTTCCTTTGCCTTCTTGCTCCAAATCGCAAGTATTCTACACTCCTACAAGAGTTCTCCAAGAAAACTCTAAGTTTCCAAGAGTATTAGAGAGAGAGAGAATAGAATGAGAGCTCCAAGCTAAAACCGACAAAAGGTTGAACTGAAAAAAGCTATGAATTGATCCTCATAAGCATTTTTATCAATGAGGCCTCTATTTTCCTCATTTTCCATTATTTTCCTTCAATTTCCTCCTCACATGAAACTTGTGACCTTTCACTTTCTTTTTCTCCTGTTTTCCATTATTTTCATAAATAAAATTCCAATTAATGCCTCATGCCTTTCCATATCCTTTTCCATTTCCTTTTTCAATTTCCATAGCCATTAATTAATCACAAGTAATCCTAATCACTATGGTTTTTCCAAACATTCAACTTGGAATATGTGTCCCATTACCTTGGATATTATTTTTCCTTTATTAACTTTATTACATGGAAATTTTGACCAGGGTTGTTACAAAACCATCCCCCTTGGGGGAACACCAGCCTCAGTATTCAGTGACACCTATAACCAAAAAATCTACTTAAAAATAAAGCACACTTCCCATGGAGCTTTATAACATAGCTCATTGCATTATTTACAATGATTAACCTGCTCAAAGCAAACCAACATAACCAACATGACAATCATACCGCTTATTGGGGCTTTATAACACAACTCATGGTGATATTTACATCCATATATATATATGCACATAACCAAAACACCACACCAAAACATATACCAAAAGCATTCGCTCAACCAACGAATAAAGAAGGATATATAGCCCACATATTATTGGCCTATTGGGGCCTGACCTAGGTTCGAAGTTAATTAGCCAAAAAATCCCTATACTACTGGCACTTTTGGCAACAGTCCATGGAACGCAGACTTAGGTCTCACTCGAAGTAGTATGGGGGGGTGCTGGAATCAGGTTTCCACACCCTTGAGATGTGCTAGAGGTTGAACTGGTCCAACTGTTAGTCCCTTTGCGCAGGTTGCTTCACACACTACCTAGCTTTCATGCCCTGATATTCACCTTCACGCAACCCTAACCAGAGGTTGTGGAGCTTCCACATTGTTGGAGCAGTGCTCTATGCTATTCCCCTAAGTCGCAGCTGAGATCTTACTTATCTTCCTACGCCTAGTCAATTATCTTCATGTAAATGGATGTCTTACGTTATATTTATTTATACAACACATTCATAAGAGTTCGTGCAGAAAATAAATAGTACACTTGCAATTTAAACCCAATCATACACTAAGATAGGAAAAGATACACAATAATATGGTAAACTTCTCTTTATTAATTCTTCCAATGATTATAGACTCGACCTATCTTGCGCACTTAGCTGCAGGGGTCCACACACTCAACTGCGAACTACTAGGCCTCTGCGCACTCAACTACAGAGCCTTCTCCTACTCTACGACCCAAAGACACACTCTACACTTTGACTCCATCTCTTAGACTTATCATGCTTCTTCTCTATATATTCTACCCTTAGAGCCTTGCTCTATTTATACAATCCCATGTTCTGCGACCATGGGTAGGTTTATCAAGTCGACAATACATTACAAAAACAAGGGTGGACAATCCTATGACTCTATTATGATTTTGTGCTCCACGCCCACAATTCACGGAGCGTTTACAAAAGACTTGGTAAAAACTTGGGCTTTAAGCCCCAAAACATGCCTTGGGGGGATTCCATGCCCAATAGGCCCCCAACACAAACATCGTGACTCGCCCTCAAGTCACTCTATGGGCGCGGAGATCTTCGCACGGAGTCCCTCCAATTCTATCTGAACTATTGCAAGGTCGGCAGCGCATTGAGCGACTGCCAGCTGGATTTGTTGTACGCGTTGTTCTGAGACCATGGTGTCAGAACTGCTTCCTTGCATCTATGCCTATGTTCCCTACATCTATGTGAGATTGCCTTCAATTGTTGTTGTGATGGTGAAGGCCTTGTCGATCCAAGGCTAAACGCACTCCTTCAGGACTGCTTCTTTGTGCCATGTCGCGTCCACCTGTTCTTTCAGCACTTTGGCTTGTTGCATCTATACGAGCCTTTGAATGAGGGCCACTATCTGTGTAGTTCCTTTGATGTTTTCATACTACTGCTGGAGTTCCTGCGCCTCTATTTATAAGCACTGGATGTTGGGGTCCTCCTGCAGATTCGTGAGTAACTCAAATGACTCCTCCAAAATTCTAGTGCAGTTTCTCACTGCACTGCCGATCTCATCCAGTCCCGTTGTAATAGTGCTGGCACGCTATTCTCTTACTTCTAGAGGAGTGGATAGCTGTGCCTTTAACCGCATCTCTACGATATAAAGGTTCAGCTCCAGCTAAACCTTTGTCATTTCCTACCGCGCCTCGCACACCCTTGCTACTAGCCTATGGATGCACGCCTCTGCTGGTGTGTCTGCTAAGATGGCCAACTCAGGGACGCTTTAACTGTAGGTTTTAACCCCGTACAGAAATTACCTGCATAAGAATTCTAAATCATAGGAAAAATAAAAATGCGAGAGCATAACACATAAAACACATATACACAGAGATTTCCTGCTGGATCCCAAAACCGGGACTACCAGCTTAATTTTTCATTATATTCCTTTCAATGTTATAATACATATTTAAAAATGTCAAAGCATCCAATACCATGGACCGAAAACCATCGCGTCCAAAACCATGGACCAAAAACCATAGGTAGGTTTGCCCAACCTAATATAGGGTCCAAAAAAAATTTTCCCGAGGCACTACCTCGGACCCCGTAGAGGGGGACTACCCGCCCCCCTCAAACCCCCCGGACAAGGGGGGCTACCGCCCCCCCTCTAACCCCCCGGTTCACTATGTAGGTTAGTCGTGGAAAGAATATAACACAACACAACATTGACAAGCTTCATCCAGTACTTGTACTAGTTGCTGATTCTGCGACACCACTTCATCGTGCTACAAGCTCAACTATTCCATGTTGATTTTCTGCTCACTTAGTACTTGCAGCACGCGGCTCTCCCTAGCCCATAGTTCTGTAGTAATCACATCTTGTATAACATACAATGTCTCCTGTGGGAGTGCATCCATGTTGATTCTGATACTCTTCAGTGCACTGATCATAGGCTTGTCGGCCTCATTTTTTGTCACCAGTGCCCCTTCTAGTAGCACTATGGTATTTGTCACTTGAGCGCACAACATCTTCTCTACTGCAGTTGTCCCTACTGTGAGGCGAGTCGAAAGGGTACCATCTTGAGGAGTGCGCACCTGCAACTCCTGTAGCTGCGCCCTGAGGGCCCCCAACACAATCTGGTTCTCTTGCATAAAATTTTGGAGGCCCTTGAAGGTGACATCACGCACTACCTTGTCGATGTCATGCAGATCACCCTCGGTAAGGGTGATTGGTTCAATAGACAACTTCGATGCCTTGACCTTCTTGCGTGGTCCTGTCCGCTCGGTTGGGTGCTAGTGCTTTAGCTGTGTTGACGCAGTTTGTGGGTCCGTGCCTCCCTCCTCTTCCTCTGCTTCCTGCCCATGTGAAGGCAACTTTTGGCCCTTACGCGCCTTCGTGGCTGCCTTTTTCTATTCAACTGTTGTTTGTGTAGTGTCCTGCGCCTCCTGCGATTATGCTGCCACTACCTCCTTCCTTCTATTTTCTTCAAACTGCGCCATGCACAGTTTGGCTTCCTCTTTCTTCCTCTGTGCCGCAGACTTCTCTATCACCGCGATGTTTGGAGCATGCCACTTCGGCGCCCATGTCTCCAGTACATTAAAGATGACATCATCCGTGGCTACAAAAGGTAGCTCTCTCCATTGCTTAGCCGGGTCCTTGCACACTCTGATGTATATGTTGTGGAGGTTCGCCTTAAACTTTGCAAACTTTGTATGTTGTTGTAGACAGTGGGTTATAACCACGGCTTGCGGTTGATCCCCATTCTGAGGTTCATCTCCATGAACACGCAGAATATCTTACCGTCACAAATTTGACTGAATCCTTTTTTTCGCAGAGCAAAGCATACTTCACAGCCTCCGACAGATCCTGGTCAATTGTGGGGAATTGACTATCCTCTAGCAATTCCCCTACCACAAGCACTATGGACATCAGAAGCCATGCATAGTGGAACGTCTTGCCTTGTTCCTGAGCTTTGTGGCAATTCTCCAAGAATTCCTTGCAGAGGAACTCGGACCAATTAAACTGGACCCCCTCTGTGCACTTCTCAGCAAGTGATACCACTGCCGTGGGTACCTCGTCCGTACAACACTTTCACATAACCTTACCTTCCAGAATTTAGGTCACCACTCTTACTGCTTTGTCATTGATGTTGGATATGGTGTAGCCCCTTTTATTTTTCTCCAGTTTATACTTCTTCTTCATGGCCTTTGCAATGGCCAAGTCATTGCTTTTCCCCTTCGAGATATCTGCGGGGTCCTCTCCTATGCATGGCAATCGGGTGATGCGGTGGATCAAATGTTCCGTGATGGGGATGGGCTCCTCCAGCCACAAACACCCACCATCCAACAGGTAGAGCTGTTGCCTGATGAAAAAATTTGTTATTAGGGCACAGTGGAAATGTGGCACCCAAAGCAGGTTTAGTAGCCCTGCCTTTTCCACTATGCACAACCACTTTCACGGCTCTAATTTGGTAACCCCCACTGCGGTGTTCTTCTTAGGCTTCATGAGCTGCACAGTCTCCAGGTGAGGGAACTTTTCGTGGTCAGTGAGGCCCCAATCTTCAAAGTTTAAGCTAGACACCCATCCCAGGTGTGTGCCCTCAAAAATGATGTTGCGCGGGTCTAGAGAGAGCTCTTGCTCTTGTTAAGATCCTTAGGCACTTTAGCCTTCCCCTCCCACGGGGGGATATAGGCGGGAAACTTTGTTGGGGGGTGCACAGGGTTAGTTTCCTCCTCCATGCCTTCATCCTCATCTTCTTTGATGATCAGGTCCACCAAGTATTCCTCCTCATCATCGGTTTCTAGGTTAAAAACTTTCCCCTTCTCCTCCATTATTAGCCTGGTGCGCAACGGGTTTTGCGAGGACACATGTGCAGGAACCATCATCAGCTTGTCTTCCTTTGGTCTTCATGTGCATGGTGATTTCAGGATTTCTGCCACAATCTCGGTGCCTTTAGGGGCATCTCCCATAGTCAGGGCTTGCGCAGCCTCTTTGGCGGTCATCTCTGTGATTTCCATAACTTCCTCAGATGTTTCCATAGTGTCTAACAAGAAATCTATTGCCCGTGTACTCAGGGGCTCAATCAATGCTCTGCATAGGTCAAACGAGGCTCTGGTTAGGCTACACGGGGTATACAACTACTTAAGTCACAAATGACCAAGTGTTGTTTTCTAGGCAGCCCTTTGTAATTTATAGCAACTTTTGAATTTGAATTCGATCATTCCCCCAAATCTGGTTCATTAATGCTCCCTTGGCGGCAGATTTTCCCAAATCTTGCCCATAAATCACGTCTTAAATGTCTGTCGCCTGCTCCATTTGGTCTCAAGTCAAGCATCACATCATGAATAGTGACTTCAACAATCACTTTTTGGCCAACCCGCATGGCAACACAGCCCCTATTGAACGGTCATGGACCCTGTGACACTTTGCTTCTACGCGCAGCTCCAGGGCAGAGTAGTTTATAGTCTCGCGCCTCCTTTCAACTGCTTGGAGCGCTAAGAATGTACTTCCCTTAGCTAATCAGGTGGTCATGTCACCTGTATAGGGTGTCATCCGGTCACCCATCACTTTTCTTGGAAAACACGCAGCTTTTATTGTTACTGGCAGCATCACGCACTTTATCATCTATAGCGCACCACCTTGGTTGATTCGCTTAGTAATGTGCCATCCAACCCAAGGCATCTGAATGATCAGTTCCCGGCGATAGTCCTCAAACTTGTCAGTGTGAGCATGCACACCTTGTTTTATCACCCTAGTCTTCTTATCGAGAAAATCTTCCTTTATCTCGTCTTCTAGCTTCTTGACTTCTGCTTCTACTAGAGTGCTTTTCTTCCTTAATTGCACCCCTTCTTTCTCATGTTCTTGGAGCCCAAAATTGCCCTGTTGGATTTATTCTTCCAAGGTTCCACGAACTGTTGTATCTACATGTGTTGTCATGCGCGGACTAGGCATTTCATGCTTTATGGGGCTTACAGTGTTTGCTTCATACTCCAACCTCGGCGGTGCCTGCACGGTCAGGTTCTTGCAGATTGTCCTATAAGACCATAGAACCACTGGTATGCGCAGGTCCTAGTCAGTCCACTTTGCATTGTGGATTGTGTTCAGTGCTTCGCATACTTTGTTAAAGACTTCCGCGTGGATAACCTTTTGTGCACTTGGTCTTTCCATATTCTGTGGTTCCAACTGGAGGGGTCATTCATACCATTGCCTTGCCTGCACCTGCTTACTGACCATGTCTCCTAACGCAAAGATTGTGTGCATCCGCATAGGTTTCGCACCATATGCCTGCATCCATCAGGATAGGTGGGTTCACGGATCATTTCGTCCGGAAATCTTGTTCGTCAATCGCATTTGAGGCTTCCCAAACTGCATGCGCATCATCCTTCTGCATTCATGCCAGTCCTCAAAACTTCTTTGGTGCATACCCCACCACCTCGCAGGCGTAGTGCATAGTACCCATTTCAAAGCTTCGAAACGTTGCATTTCCAGCACTTCTCTTTCAAATAGGCTTAGGAAGTCATCCACCTCACTTAACCCATCATACATAGGAAACTCCCTTACCTTCAGTGGTACTCAGTGTAGCGATCTCATCATCATGTTACAGTTCAGTGTGGTTACCCTGTGTAACCGGTTCTGTCATCGTTCTATTTCCTCATCCAAATTTGATGTGCATGAGCTTTTGCACTCCCATGAGATTCATCCATCTGCTATCGGATTCACCCAGTCTTGCTCTCATGCGGTTATCTTGTAGATGCAATCCAAGTCTTCGTCACTATCGTAGTTGCGCACCGGCTCCGTGTAGCGCGATCCTTCTGTAGGGCCTAAAGGTTCAACCACACGCAGAGACTTCTTCTCAAAAATCATCTTGTGCTTCTTCAGATTTATCACCCCATTCATGTCAGTGGCCCAATCTATTCCTAATAGCGCAAGGTAGGGATTGTTGTCATCAACAATCTCTATTACTTTGAAATCTGCTAGTGCACTTGCTCCTTCGATATCTACTATGATTCCCTGCAATCTCCCCATAGGTAGGATCTTTTGCTGGTTTGCCATTCATAGTTGGATAGGAGACCATTGCAATGTAGGCCTTCCCATCCGCTCCCATGTCTGCTTCGGTAGGACATTCACGCTCGATCCTAGATCCAGAATCACTTGGTCCATCTCATATTCTTTAATCTACATGGTCAATCTCATTTCCATTCCCATTCATGTTGTGTGCTTTCCGAGCTTCCAGACTACATGCGGTTCTCCTTGTACGGTCCCAATGCATCTATTTATGAGATCCTACAACCCCTTTAAAGTCTTGCTGTCATGCAGCAGCTTAATGCATGTTTCCAGGAACATGGTGAGCATCAATGGTTCCATTTCTTACTCCAGTCTATCTTTACTTCTTGAAGTGGAGGCATCAACGAAGCTCCTCTTGGCTTCCATGAAGGTCTCCTTAGTGTGCTCCAAATAAAACTTTGGTTCCTTCGTTGGAGCCTTGCGAACCTAAGTACTTTCTTCAGGTTGCTTGCCTTTGTCATCTCCTGTTGTAATTCTACTTCAGAGCACAATATTCACATTAGGGTCTTCCTCGCGTGGCTCAGACCTCATCATTTGTAGGTTCTAAGTTGGGGGAGGTTGGAGTGATCCTTTATTGCGTAACCTTGCAATCAGCGTGGGACAATCCTCTATCTCGTGATCAAACAATGTACAATATAAACATGATAGTTGCATTGGATTTGTACAATCGCGGGCATAATTTCTTGGCCCTCCACAATTGTAACATATTAGCTGTCCGCGAACTCTTCCTAGTCCTCCACCACCTCAGCCTCATCCGCACCCCTGAAATCCGGTTCGCACCATTCCTGCATTCTGGTCAAGAGGCCGCATTTCAGCCTGAACTCTGTAGGTAGGAGTCTGATCCATCATCAACTCATAACTTCTAAAGATGCACTCATCATGTCCCACTGATCTATATAAATTACAGAACAACTGTTGTGAATTCTGCGTGTACTTTTGCAATAAATGGTAGTTATCTATAGCATGCTTTCCTCCTATCTGACAAATCGCACACCATAGTGCAAGCACCGCTCTCGGTCCTGCTTGTACCTCAGGTCTCAATGGAATTGGCCCTCCTCCCGCGAGGTAATTCAGAAACAACAGGCAGTGGTTCTTGTCATGTCCCTAGCCTTTGCACTTTACACACCATACCTCATCGCGCACATCTGGGTGGGCTGTTTTGTCTTGTTTCAGACTTTGCATCTCAAGGCACAAGTTTTTCAACTGGGTGTGAATCTACTGAACTCCCAGGTTGGGACCTTGTATCGAGGTCTCATGAAATCTCATCACAACCTCCAAGGCCTTAACATGAGTGGTTAGCCTCTAGTGTGACAGCGCGTTCCGTAGATGCGGTGTTAATGATGCTACAAACCATTCGCGGTGTTGTCCATCTGTCAACATCATGTTAGCTTCACTAATTGTGCACTTCAGTCTCTAATCCAACTGCCAAGGGGTCTCACCTAGTAGCATTGTGATTTCCTTGAACCCAATGATCGACTATGCCTCTAACTTTCCCCTGCTAAATTTTTTGTTAAGCGCAACTTCGATATCCGCAATCTCTGCATTTGGATTGTCATTGGAATGCTTAATGTACTAGGTCAGCGCATGATCTTGCAGACTGCTAACCAATGTTGATTTCATTATATTCTCACCCGTGACTCCCTTCACTTCCCATACAACTTTTATCATGAACCAAAATTGGTCCGGATCTTCATTTCCTACACCCTTGAACACTGGCAACTTTATCGCACTCGCCATATTGCTTCACGGTGGTGGTGAAGGCCGTATGGGTGAATATGGGGGTGAATATGGTGAAATTGGCGACGGTGTGGGTGGGGGTGGTATGCGCAGAATTCTCTACCTTATCAAATTGATCGCACTTCTTGGTGAGACCTTCGCAAGCTCTTCCTCACCTCCTTGTGGAGGTGAAATCAAGGGGCTAGTTTCTAGCTATGTACTACCTTCGTTTCTATAGATTCTCCCACTTCACGTAGCCCCAAACATCAATTTATTCACATAACCCATTTTTCACATAGTAGCATTAATACAAGTGCTCAAATATTTAACATACTTACCTCACGGCCCTTTGAGGAAGCATTGTTCTGCCTCGCTATAGTTGACTAAAGTATCTACTGCGAATTCGGTGATGAATCCTCATATGATTCGATCAAGCCAGTGATCAACAACACGCATGATCTTATCCTCCGATGCTTCCAATCTGCACACCAGTTCTGGAGTCCACACAATAGGTCTGTCGAGTTTACACCTTCCTTGGCTATCTACTAGCTTTGCAATCCACTCGTACAACTCAATAGGGAAATATGCAAAGAAAATTTTGTGGATATCTATGTATAAGTAGTAGTATAACCACTCTTCCTTTGATAGTCACGGATTCTTGTTTTCCTGCACCGCGAATTCGTGAATCTTTCTTTCCAACCAATCTTCAATTCCTTTCTTTGTCAGATTCTAGTGATATGACATCAGACATCTCTATGCAAATCACTGTCCCGACAATGGAACCATTTGTTGGCTTGTTGGGGCCTGAGCCATGTTCGGAGTTTATTAGCCAAACAAATCCCTGTACTACTGGTCCTTTCAGCAACAGTTCACAGAACACAAACTGAGGTCTCACCTCAAGTAGTATGGGGGGGTGTTGGAACCAGGTTTTTGCACCCTTAAGATGTCTGAGAGGTTGAACTGGTCCAACTATTAGTCCCTTCACATAGGTTGCTTCACACACTACCCAATCCTTCGCGCCCTGATATATTTGCCTTCGTGCAACCCTAACCAAGGGCTGTGGAGCTTCCGCACTGCTGGAGCAGCACTCTGCACTATTCCCCTAAGTTGCACCTAAGATCTTACTTATCTTCCTATTCCTAGTCAATTATCTTTGCGTAAATGGATGTCTTACATTACATTTATTTATAAAACACATTCATAAGAGTTCGCGTAGAAAATAAATAGTACACTTGCAATTTAAACCCAATCATACATTAAGACAAGAAAAGATACACTGTAATATTGTAAACTTCTCTTTATTAATTCTTCTAATGATTACAGACTCGACCTGTCCTGCGCACTCAGTTGCAGGGGTCCGTGCACTCAGCTGTGGACTACTAGGCCTCTGCACACTCAACTACAGAGCCTTCTCCTACTCTACAAGCCAAAGATACACTCTACACTTTGACTTCGTCTCTTAGAATTATCATGCTTCTTCTCTATATTTTCTATCTTCTACCCTTAAAGCCTCACTCTATTTATACAATCCCATGGTCTGCGGACCATGGGTAGGTCTATCAAGCTGACATTACATTACAAAAATAAGGGCGGACAACCCTATGACTCTATTATGACTTCGCACTCCGCGCCCACAATTTGCAGAGCCTTTACAAAAGACTTGGTCAAAACTTGGGCTTTTAGCCCCAAAACATGCCTTGGGGGGATTCCATGCCCAACACATATGATCAACCATCTCTCATGTAGCTTCATCGAGCCCAAAGTGCTTCCACTACACTTTAACCTTCTCTACAAAATGCATTGAGGTTTTAGTTGGAATTATCCTCCTAGCTCCACCTGTAATATAGACCATTCAATCACATGATCAAATATTTAACATACTTCTTAAGCAATGAAACATGGAAAGCATCTTGGAATTTCATTGTCAGAGGCAGTGCAAGTTAGTAGGCTTCTAGTCCAATCCTTTCAAGATTCTTGAAAGGCCTAAAACACCAAGGTGCTAGCTTGGAACATGATCCGATCCTCAAGGAGCTCTTCTTTGGATTGATTCACAAGTACACTTGTTCCCAACCTGAAAATCCTTAAACAAATTGTTTTGATATCAATAACTCTTCTATATATCATGTGTTGCCTTTAAATTCTACTTGATAACCTACATTTTTTGTTCCATCTTTGCCAACATTTCTGGTCCTATCAACACCCTATTCAATGGATCACTCCAACTGATGGGAGTATTACAACTCCACCCATAGAGTGCCTCAAGCTGACTCATCCTCAGTGACTCCTAATACCCATTTTTATAAGCGAACTCAACTAGTGGAATATATTCTTCCCACTTTTGTTGTTGATGTATCACATACATCCTCAACATATCCTCGAATATCCCCTTGACCCTATCTGTCTTTCCATATGTCCATGGATGGTAAGTTGTACTAAAGGCCAAATCTATACCCAAACCCATAAATAACTCTTTCCAGAACCTATAAGTGAACTTAGCATCCCTATATGAAATAATCTTCTTCAAAAAACCATGCAGTCTCACCATATCTCTGATGAAGACATGTGCTACATCATTAGCTGATTACATAGACTTTACCGAAATGAAGTGCACTACCTTTGTCAGCCTGTTAATCACAACCATAATAGAATCATGTTGTCTAGATGTCCTAAGAAAACCTGTAATGAAATCCATGGAGATGAATTCCCATTTCCACTATGGAATCAGAATCATCTGTAGTAATCCTCCTAGATGCTTACAATCTACCTTTACTTGCTGACAGTCCAAGCACCTAGCCACAAACTCTACCACATCCTTCTTCATATTTGGCCAATAATAAAACTTCTTCACCGTTGTCAATGTTTTATGATATCCTGGGTGACATGAATATGATTTAGCATGAAACTCCATCGAGATAAGCTTCTTGAGCTCATTGTTGTTTGGCACATATATTATGTCCCTAAATCTTATCAAACTATATGGAGTGAGATGATAGTCCACATCCTGATCACCTGTACCCTGTTGTAACCTATGCCTAAGCTCCATGTACCTGTCATCCTCTTGTCCTGCCTATAATATCTGATGATGTAAGTTTGTCTCATAGGAGCTCATAGCTCTTATGTGATTTACATGTACCCTTCTACTAAGAGCATCTGCAACCATGTTCTCTTTACCTTTGATGCACCCGATTTCAAAGTCAAACTCCCTAATCATAGCCAATCATATAGCTTGTCTAGCATTCAGGTTTGACTGATCGAATAGATACCTCAATCCACTGTGATCACTCATCAAGCCAAACTTCCTTCTAAGAATATAGTGCCTCCACCTCTCAATGCGTGAACAATCACTACCAACTCAAGATCCTCTGCAATAGGATATACAATCTGAGAGAAGTTCCTAATAAACCCCCTATAATGGCCTCCTAGTCCCATAAATGATCTTACATCATCCACATTTCTAGGAGCTTCCCACTCTGTGTTAGCCCTTATCTTTTCTGGATCCACTGTTATGCCTTCCTTGGAAACCACATGTCCCAAGTAATGTACCTTTCTATAAAAGAAACTGCATTTACTGAGCTTAGCATACAACTAATGCTCTCTCAGCAATCTCAACATTGCTGCTAAATTTTTGACATGTTCTTCCTCATTATTAGAATATACCAATATATCGTCAATGAATACAATAAAAACCTTGTCCAGATAAGGACACAATACACTTAATCAAGCACATAAAAGTAGCTAGAGCATTAGTGAAACTGAATGGAACTACAACAAACTCATAATGCCCATGTCTAGTCTAGAAAGTTGTCTTGTAAATGTCATATTCCTTGATGAATACCTGATGGTATCATGATATCAAGTCAATCTTCGAGAACATTTTTGCTCCCTTCAACTGATCGAACAAGTCATCAATCCTCAACAATAGATACTTGTTCCTAATGATTGCATTATTCAACTTCATGTAATCAATGCACAACCTAAGTGCACCATCCTTCTTCTTCACAAACAACACTGATGCACCCCAAGGGGATACACTTGGCCTAATGTACCCCTTTCCAAGCATTTTCTTCAACTGTAACTTTAGCTCTACTAACTATGGTGTTCTCATCCTGTATGGTGCCTTTGATGTTGGTGCTTCTCTTGGTACCAACTTAATAGAAATTCCACTTCCTTGTGAGGTGAAAACTCCAAAATCTCTGCGGGAAATACATCCTGAGACTGTTGTAAAATTGGTTACCTACTCAAGACGTTTGCATCCTCGACATCCTTTCCTTTGTCGCTGGAAATATGCACTGAAAATAATGCACACCCTTTTCTACAATTGTGCTTCACTTTCATAGATGTCACCATTTTAACTGATGTTGCCTTCTTCTTACCCTGCAAGATTCTATGTTCTCCATTAACATCCAAGCACTCAATAGTTTTGTCATAGCAGTCCACGTTAGTCTTGTGAAGATATAACCAGTCCATACCCAAAAGCATATTGTACAACCCCAACAACAATACATTCAAATGTGTTGATGTAGGCATACCATTTAACTCGAATGCACAAGCTCTTACCCAATGATGAACTCTCTTCTTTTTACCTATGTCTTAAGGTCTTGTTCGCTTCTTGTCTCATTTTTCTTTATTCTTTGCATTACCTTTCCAATCCATTTTAGTTTCATTCACTATGATTTCTCATAACAATGCTTAAGCTTCCGGATGGCATCCTCTAATGATCTAGGCTCATCAACCTCAATCATGTATTTGAATGCTACCGAAAACCCACTAATGAATCTTTGAATCTTTGATTTCTCTTCCTTAAGGTAAGGCACATATCTCAATAAATCCAATAATCTTCTAGTGTACTCTTCATCGGTCATATATCCCATCTCTAGCTGGTAAGGTGATCAATTTTAACCTCAAAAATGAAAGTGCCTAGAAATTCTTGAAACTGCTGCCAAATTGAAGAGCTCGCTGATCTGAATCCAACGCAAATTGAATCACTCAAAATCGATATTGCGTTTTGGTCATTTTCCCAAGCATGAAAAAAAAATTGCAAGAATGCTAACTGTGCAGTCCATACGCTAGTTAGGCAAGGTGACTGGGCAGCTTGACTGTGATTTTAGGGCCAATGGCAGGACACCAAGTGGACTCACTACACTGGTCAAATTTTGTTGAGTTCTAATTGGTTTTTGATTGTGGTTTCATGTTCTAATGGATGGAAGCCACGTGGGCCAATAGATGAATTCCATGTGGCCTCCCAATAGTGCATTAAAATTTTGTATGGCGAACGGGCCTCCGGGAGAGTCTAACACACAACCTCCAATCCAACAATGCAGCGAATTACCGCTAGGGAGCGTGGTAGTACTTAACTACTATGCTGCCCATAACCTATTTAAATTTTAGTGAAAATTTGTTTAGGGGATGGGGCTAGGTCTAATCCCTAGGCCCCGGTCACCCCATGCCCACGGGACCAGAGGTGGGGAACCAAGAGCACGGGCTTAGCCCCAGCCCATGGTTTTGGAAACAACAATGCACCCACCAAACCATATGCCAAAGCACGAGAGTGGAACAATTGGGTCACTAAGGAATGGACCCATAGACATATCCCCACCATGTAACTACATGCCAAGAGTGGAGGTGTTAACCGTTTAAGCATGGATTTTGGGGACCATCTTTGGTCATATGGCACTCCATGATACTAGCGCCAAGTGCTAACAAGTTGGGAGCTAAGCCCCAACCCTAGGGCATATGTAAGTGCATGAGACCAACAGTGGAGCACTGAAGCGCTTGCAGAGTTAAGGGGGTCAGCCTCGAGGTCATATGCTACAAACGTGACCACAAGCACAAATTTTGGAGGGCTTGATCGATTTTAGGGCCTACCCTAAGGTCTTATGCGACCCAACGTGATCGCACACCAGGGATTGGGAGCTCCAATGGGTAGGGTGGGCTATTGGCCTAGCCCTCAGACCCGTGGCATCTCACATGACCTTGTCCCTGAGTTTTAGGGGCTTAACTAGCAGAGCGGGCGTTAAGGCCCAGCCCTCAACCCTATGTGGCCCATGTGGCCATGTTTTCCAGATTAAGGGGTCTGAGGCTAAATTAACTATCCAACAAAATGCATTGGAGGGTAGTGAAATTGTCACTCCATTAGCGATTTTCAGGGTGGATTTGTAGAACTGATAGACAAAAGGGTGAATTTGTAGGATGGTTAATAGTGAAATTCATGAGAGAGCTTGGAAGCTCATATATGTTTGAGTTTTTATCCGAATTGAGCTCAAAAATAGCCTACTTAGGAGTTTTTGGATGTTCTAAATCCATTGGTAACCTCTAAATAATGATTTGAGCACATCTACAGAGTCTTGTTGCAGGTTTGAGACTAAAGGTGTATGGATCAGTCAGGGTTTGGAAGTAGTTCTGGAAGGTATTTGGGCACGGAGAATACCTTGTAGGGGTATTCTCACTTCAAAAATTATACTGCAACATATGTAACTTGTAGGGTTCATCTCAAGTTCAACTTCTCTTAGCATTAAGCTTTGATTATGTGCTTCAATGTGGAGTCTAAGGGTTCACATGTTTTTAGCTCATTTCAGTTGAAGTATGTCATCTCTGTAGGAGATGCTTTGAGTTGTTGTTGTTGTGAGACTTATGTGTAGGAGAACATTACCTTGTAGGGGTATTAGCCACATATTTACCTGTAGCAAACATTTATGTACTTCATTTGATAATAAATATATGAGTGGTCTAGTCATGTTGATAGGCCCAAAGATGTAGCCAGGAGGGGTGAACTCCATCAACAAACTTTTTGTATTTCTCTTCATTATGCCTTCATGGATTATGTGTTGTTATGCTCACTATGTTAAGTCACATATGAAGACTAATTCATGACTTGAAGAGACATTGAAAAACCTGTTGTTACAAGACCCATTTTCAGTCTTGCAAAGCGTCAACACGTCCTAATTTTTGTTTTACTTGATTTTAGACAAGAGGAATAAATCGCCTAATCCAATTTCAAATCAATTTGGTATTTGAGCACCAATTGACCAAGTAGCAAGAATGGGTAGTAAAAAGAGTCTCCAAGACCTAGAGGAGTAGAATTTGGCTCTTCAGATGGAGACCATCGAGTTGAGAAGGATGTTAGAGATAGATGATTAGGAGAAGATACACATGCACTTTGTTTTGTAGAAAGTGCTTGATGAGCAAGTTATAGAAAGTTATACTTCAACACCAGTAAGAGAAACCTCCAGAATGAGGTCAATATGTGGTCATGGTTCAAATAGTGGTTTTAGACCATATGTGGAAGATGTCGCATGTGCATTTTGCAAACATCTTCAAGAAGCACATCGTATGCTAGTGGATAAGAGTGTGATGCCAGGGTTACCTAGCTTACACCCATAGTATGCATATACACGCATAAACACATTAGTCCCAGGTATTTAACTCTCTCGAGAGTCAAATCTTCTACCATAAAATGGTTAAGGCCCTCTTTATCAGTTCCTTTATTATGGAACTCAATCACCCCACTTAATCCTTCTATCAAGACTCTAATCACCCTTCTAAACCTTCACATAAGACTTTATCGAAGCCTTACATCAAGTCCTTTCTATCGGGACTTAAATCACCCTTTATCCTTCACATACGACTTTATTAAAGTCCTTCATTATATTCCATCTTATCGGGACTCATTTACCCATCTAAATATTTATAAAACCCTTTAGCTGCATATCTATACATAACCCCCTTTCAAACTTTGGGTTATAACTGGACTCAACCGTAAAACCCTTATATCGGATCTTTAATCCATTGTGATACTATCATTAGCAAATACACGTAAAAACATGCACAAACATACCTTTTCTCACTTTAGTAAGGGTTGGCACTTTTCTCAATGCACCCTTTATCGCTGATCGCAATCGGTGTCCCCACGGGTCTCTTTACATATGACTCCTTCGCATCTGAAACGCAATAGCCTCCCATAACTCAAATCATATAAACTGTGCCTATAACGTTATTGGATCTACCATATATCGCATGTTACATTATCCATTGGATGATACTACTCCATTGACTTTTTGCGATGCGATATTTATTAAGCCCCCTCCATCATTGATCAGACCTATGATCGAATGGTCAACGCTCCATCACATATCACAAGTCAAAATCGTTAATCACTTGGGTTGGGGTTCATCTCTCACAAAGTGTTCTTTTTCTTTCCTCCGATGTGATATAACTCCATTCGCGCAATCAGATCTCAGTCGTTGACCTATTAGATCCAATGGTCATTGAGTATCAATGCTTCACTCCTTCGTTTGTCTCCTTACTTTGTTTTTTCACACCATTTCCAATGTTTTCTGTGGTTTCTTTAGGGTTTTCATCCTTCTGCTCTCCTACTACGTGACTCTAATCCTAAGCTTTGCTCTGTGGGTTTCTTTTACCACTATCATTCTAGGACTTTACTTTGGTCCTTCGAATGGATTCAAAGATCCATTTCGATCCTTTGTCTCATTCTTCTCGACTGTGTATTCAGCTCTCCTCTTGGCATTT
>APFE031437652.1:105262-183925 GCA_000404065.3 Pinus taeda
TGATTCACATAGAATTTATCATTCGATACTTAAAACAAACATTTTACAGTCCTAGAATTAAATCTCTGTCCATGTAAATAATACAACTGATTACATAAGGAGACTCATATGTCTCTTTGGCCTGATCTTCTAATATCAATGGCCCTTTTGTTCCTTACTTGCCCGTAGGCTTCAATCTCACTCTCATTGTCTTGCTGGCTAGCTAACTGGCTAACCTATCCAACTTCCCTCTTTTTTCCTTTTCAATACATTATCAGCAGTTTATTTACAGTCGAGGAACTATTCTTCAGTTACTTTTCAACAGTTTCTTCAAATTAGTTCCTAACTAATCCTAATCCTCTCATGTTCTCCTACATTCGAGAACATTTACAAATATGTCTCACAATATCTAATTAATTCCTATTCTCATTGAAAATCACTCAAAGGCCTAAATATTTACATTATTGCCTACTTAGGAACCTATTTTCTTGAAAACACACGACCCCCTATGTCTACTAAATTACATTGGTTTTCTTGGGCTGAATGCTCCTGTATCAGACTCCCAAGCTTGAACACATTCATGATCTCCTGATCATCTGTTCCCATATGATAATAGGAAACCCCCAGGGTCCCAAACTTTAGTTTGTAGAAGTCCAAATGTTCAGCTCCTTTGCTGCTGCCACATGTCTGCTGCCTTCTATTTCATTCTCCTTTCTTTTCTTCCCTTCTCAATCAGCTTCACCTTCTGATTGATCACACATTCTGTCATCAACTTCCTCCATCTGAGCTGCTTCATCATTAACTTCCACAGATCTTCTATCCCCAAGTCTAGCACATCCTTGGTCTGGTACATGTCTTCTCTTTCTCTGGTCATTAGATTATTGTTGCTTTCTTCCAACTTCTGCATCTTCAGGCTTTTCTCTTCCGTGGCTTCTTCTTCTTGCATCAAATCTTCCTCAACATCTGCAACAAAATCTGCATTCACAAACCAATTATTAAAATATGAAACATAAGGCCTTGGTGCCTCTTTTCTCCTTGGCAACAATTTAGCTTGTTGCTCTGTTCTCTCCCCTTCTGTCAGCACATCAATATGTTGTTTTGAATTCTCAACAGAATTCATGAGACTTTTAATTAGCCTCTCCTCCACATCATTTGTTTCA
This sequence comes from Pinus taeda, assembly GCA_000404065.3. Lineage (NCBI taxonomy): Eukaryota > Viridiplantae > Streptophyta > Pinopsida > Pinales > Pinaceae > Pinus > Pinus taeda. Next base: position 106,402 of record APFE031437652.1, read on the forward strand.
ATGATGTCTCCCTGCTTTTGTTCACAGTAGTGAACTTCTTCATCCTTAGCCTGTTGCTGGCTATCTCTTCTTTGAGATTGTTTGATTCTTACTGCCTCCCTTTTATCCTTACCCTCTTGTTCTTTAATAACCTCCATCTTATCTTCAAACAATCTTTGTCCTTGCCCATTGTGGAAAACTTCTCCATCCTCATTCAGTTCTGATTTTACAATTTGAACTCTTAACTTTTGGTCTTCTAGCCTTTCTTCCAAAAGACTTGACTCATGCCACAAATTTGCGAATTTCTCCAAAAATTTTTACACAATCCTCACTATCTTCTTCTTTCTCACAAACATAACTTACTGGTGACACCATTTCTTCATTCGAAAGACAGTCATCATCATACTTGCCTTGGCAAATTTTAGCTTCATTCAAGACAATTCCATAGGATGGTTTGTCTTCTACAATACTTGCATTCACACAAAATTTTTCAATTCTAAACCCATGAGATTTCATGATCTAATTTGATGATTCAATCATCAAATCCTCCTCATCTTCATCCTTTGTTGATCCATCATCAAATGGACCTTCTTCTTGTACTAGATCATCATGATCAGATTTATTAAACACAACAAACTCATCTCCTTCACTATGTCTTTCAAGTGCATCCTTGGTGTAAACTTCACCTCTTCTAACATCCTTTAGTAGATGTTCTTCCTCCACTATTACAGCTTTAACATTCTATTGCCTACTCCCAGGTGACTCTTCTGTCTCCTTCTGGCTCTGAGATCTTACCATCTCAGTCTTGATCTGAACAGATTTCTGATATTGCTCCTTCTCTCTGACAAACTCTAAAGTTTGTTCATCCTCCTGTGATGTACCTGCAATCATCCACAAATCATTAATTTAAAAATCACAAGACCTGGTGGTCTCACTTTCTCCTTCAGTTATCAAAATTATTTGTTGCTCTGAATCTTCTACATGATTCAGTTTCTCAGGTTCAACTTCATCTCCTGTCAGCATCTCCTCAGGCTATCTTGAACTATCACAATACTCCATGAGATCTTCGCTTGATCTCCACACTTCATCTATCTCTCCAGTTCAGACTTTACCTTCTCCTAGAATTTCACCCTCTTCTGGTTCACAAATGGACACTTTCATTTCCAACTCAGCTTCTTTGAGTTTTTCTGATTCCAATTGAACAATTATCTACTCATTCATTCTCAACTCTTCTGCCAGCTCTAAATTCACCTGTTTATCTCTTTTCTGTTGTAGCTTCTATCACTTCACTCTCCTTCTCATGGTCCAAGCACGCTTCTGGCCTTCATCATTTCTCTGCAGCATCTCCATCAATACTTCAAGTTGGAAATCTATCTCATCTTTCTCTCTGTCAAACTCTTTTTGACTCATCCTCTTTCCATTTTCTTTGGCATCATTCCTTATGTTGTGGCTTCTCTCTAAACCTCTGCTATGATTATTAGTAGTCACCTTCTTCTCCATCTTCATGAGTTTCTCACACTCACTATGAGATGCACTAAGCCTCTACAACAACAAGTCCTCCTTGTTGCAACTTACCTCACCAAGCTTTCCTCTATACCTAGACTTTTGGCAATTACTTGGTTCTCTACCTTTGGAACCTCCTTTGAGCATTTTTCTCTGCTCCCTCTAGGCTTCAACTCATCTACACCTTTTAAGAACACAATTTTCCTTTTGTATTTCAATCACAATTGAAATACTAGGTTCTGGCCACACTCTCTTACAAACCCTTACTGGCTTCCTTCATCACTGCTCTTAAGGTTGTGATCTTCTTGCTAAGATGCTTCACTAATTTTTGTTACCTGCATATCAATGATATTTAAAACAAAGACCATTCCCAAGCTTTCAAAATCTTGCTTCTCAGTTCCCTTTTGAGAATACTCTTATCCTCTTTTTCCAACCTTCAATTGGATTCTTCAAGTTCACTACTACTTCTCCTTTAGGGTGTTTTCCTTACTCTGCCTTCAAGAACACTTATGGTTCTCCCCTCACAACTTCTCTTGCTGTCTTTTGCTAAGGTACTTCATCTGCAACCAAAATCTTCAATTTCAATTTGAAACAAAACATGTCATCTCACCTTCAAGATCTCTGCATGATCTTGTCCCACCATTCTCCTGCAGTTTGAATGGATTGTTCTCTGCCTTCTTGCATATGCAAGTTCTGCTGCCGTTTTATCCCTGTATGCCTACTATTTATCAGATTAAAATCAGATCTCCTCTTGCCTCCATAAACAACTTAAACATAACTATGTTCTAAGCTTTTTTTCAAAAAGCTTTAACTTGCTCTGATACCAAATGATGCCAAGGTTACCCGGATTACACCCACAGTGTGCATATACATGCATAAACACATCAATCCTAGGTATTTAACTCTCTCGGGAGTCAAATATTCTACTATAAAATGGTTAGGGCCCTCTTTATCACTTCCTTTATTATGGAACTCAATCACCCCGCTTAAACCCTCTATCGGGACTCTAATCACCCTTCTAAACCTTCGCATAAGACTTTATCGAAGCCTTACATCAAGTCCTTTCTATTGGGACTTAAATCACCCCTTATCCTTCACATACGACTTTATTAAAGTCCTTCATTATATTCTATCTTATCGGGACTCATTTACCCATCTAAATCTTTATAAAACCATTTAACTGCATATATATACAAAACCCCCTCTTAAAATTTTGGTTATAACTGGGCATAACCATAAAACCCTTCTATCAGCACTTTAATCCATTGTGATACTATAATAAGAAAATACATGTAAAAATGTGCATAAATATACCTTTTCCTGCTTTAGTGTGGGTTGGCACTTTTCCCGCTGCACCCTTTATCATTGATCGCAGTCGACGTTCTCACATGTCTCTTTACATATGCCTCCTTCGCATCTGAAATGTGATAGCCTCTCGAAACTCAAATCATTTAAACTTTGCCTATAACGTTATCGGGTCCGCCATACGTCACATGTTATGTTATCCATCAGCCGATACTACTCCATTGACCTTTTGCGATGTGATATTTATTAATCCCCCTCCACCGTTGATCAGACCTATGATCGAACAGTCAGTGCTCCATCGCATATCACAAGTTGCAATCGCTAATCGCTTGGGCCAGGATTCATCTCTCATGAAGCGTTCCTTTGCTTTCCTCCGATGCGATATAAATCCATTCACATGATTAGATATCAGCTGTTAATCTATCAGATCCAACTGTTACTGAGTATCAATGCTTCACTCCTTCGTTTGTCTCCTTGGTTTTTTCACACCATATCCAATGTTTTCTGTGGCTTTTGGGTTTTCTTCAAGGTTTTCGTCCTTCCGCTCTCCTACTGCATGACTTTGATCTTGAGCTTTGCTTTGTAGGTTTCTTTAACCACTATCATTCTAGGACTTTGCTTTGGTCCTTCGAATGGATTCAAAGATCCATTTGAATCCTCTGTCTCGTTCTTCTCGAATGTGTATTCGGCTCTCCTCTTGCCATTCGCCAAACTTCGCCTATATAATATAATATAATATATATATAATATATATAGAACATTGATTCACACATAATTAACCATTCGATACTTAAAACACACATTTTACAGTCCTGGATTTAAATCTTTGTCCATGTAAATAATACAATTGATTACATAAGTAGACTCATCTATCTCTCTGGCCTAATCTTCTAATATCAGTGACCCTTTTGTTCCTTACTTTCCCATAGGCTTCAATCTCACTCTCACTAGCTTGTTGGCTAGCTAACTGGCTAACCTATCCAACTTCCCTCTTTTTTCCTTTTCATTACATTATTAGCAGTTTCTTTACAATCGAGGAACTGTTCTTCAGTTACTTTTCAACAGTTTCTTCAAACTAGTTCCTAACTAATCCTAATCCTCTCATGTTCTCCTGCATTCGAGAATATTTACAAATATGTCTCACAATATCTAATTAATTCTTATTCTTGTTGAAAATCACTCAAAGGCCTAAATATTTACATTATTGCCTACTCAGGAACCTATTTTCTTGAAAACACAAGACCCTCTATGTCTACTAAATTACTTTGATTTTCTTGGGCTGAATGCTCCTGCATCAGAGTGGGTGGCTAGAGTCATCTAGAAGTTGGCCATCATCATCATCATCATCAAAAGTTGAAAAGATGAATGACAAATTTAAGGAGGTAATTAGCATCTCAAGTTCCACTCCTTCCGTTTATATGCATAACAACTTTTTTGCAATGTTTGAGCAACAAACCAAGGGCATATGTATGAAGTTTCTTTCCAAGATGGGATATGAAGGTGGAAGTCTTGGCATAAATGGCCAAGGTATTACCAATCTAATTATGGTTGAGGATTCATTAAAGTATATGGGATTGGGATATGGTCGAAGGTAGTCTAGAGAATGTTCCAAACAACATGAAGCACATCAAACATCTGAGCATGAGATGTTACCACCTTGTGGCAATCGTCAAAGCTACAACTCTAGAGACATTTATAACTCTCAAGAGTGTTTTCCAGTACATGGAAATTTTGAATACTTATGGAATAAGTACCCTTGTACATTTTGTGATGTTATTGACCATTGCATGGCTATATGTGTGCAACATATGATAATGGTTAAAAAAATGAATCGAATTTTAGGCATTACACATAATGAATTTCTTTCGCATGAGAGAACTTATATGCCAGCAAACAAGACAAATTTTTTATGTGATCATTGCAAGGTGCATGTAGATGACATTGAATGATGTTTGTAGCTACATCTGCAGCTTCGATCAAAGAAAGGTAAATAGAATATGCTACATAATGCAAAGGAAAGAAGAGGTGGAAAAGAGGACTTTGCACAATCCTAAGCGACCTTTAAGACAAGATGGTGTAAGAAGAGAATCCATAAGCCTTGGAGAGGCAAATTTTGGGTAGACTTATTGTAAAGTTGTTTTGTATGCTTTTTTAAATACTTGTTGTCATTACCTGTTTAGGTAGTTTTTAAAAGTGAAAAATCATTGTCACTATGTTCGACAAGTAGGATTTTTTTCATTGATGTATGTATTGACTCGTTATAGTCCACATGTTTAAGGGCTTTTGTGAATGTACAAGATTGTCATTGAAAGTTGTCTACAACTTGTCATATGTTCATTGATACAAGTATTTGATTTGAAACATGTGTGAATTGAATTTTTTTTTTCAAGATTGTATAAGATGACTATGTGTTGTATGAAAGTTCAATCATATCATGGAAAATCTTTCAACAGCGTAAATTTTATGTACAAGCTTGACTTGAAGACATTAAAGCAAGTTTATTTTTCTTCTGAATTCCCATATGGGGTCAAGTTTGCCTTCAACAAATTAAACTTCAATATGAAGTGTTTTTGGAGTCATGCAAAGATGAGAGTAAAGAGAATTTTCATATTCCACTCATCAATATTTTGTTCCTACTGCAGCAATAAGAATGATGGCTCAATTCTTAACAGGACAACAGGTCTTCATGAAGATGATAAGTGAACTGCCTTGATTGGGGCTTGAAGGGCACCAATTGAAAATTTGTATTTTGGATTGAGTTTTTGGGTATTTTTGAGTTCCAACCTCTTTATATTAACTAGGGAAGCAAAATTTTGGAGTCCAAAAATTCCTAGTGGGGATGTGTGATCAGGTGATCAATTTTAAGTTCAAAAACAAAAGTGCCTAGAAATTATTGAAACTAGTGCCAAATCGAAGAGCTCATTGATTTGAATCCAACCCAACTTGAATCACTCAAAAGCAATATCGTATGCTCCTAATATTGCATTCTGATCATTTTCCCAAACAGGCAAAAATTTTGCAGGTATGTTGATTGTGCATTATGTCCGTTGATGCAAGGTGACTAGGCAGTTTGACTGTGATTTTACGGCCAATGGAGGGTTGCCAAGTGGCCTCACTACATTGGTTGAATTCTATTAAGTTCTGATTAGTTGTTTATTATGGTTTCATGGTCCAATGATGGAAGCCACATGGGACAATGGATGGTTGCCATGTGGCCTCCCAAAAGTGCATTAAAATTTTGTATGGTGAATGGGCCTTCAGGAGAGTCAAACACACAACATCCAATCAAACGGTGCAATGCCTTACTGCTAGGGCATGTGGTAGTACTTAACGACTATGGTTCCCTTTACCTATTTAAAGTTTGGAAAAATGTTGTTTGGGTAATGGGGTTGGGGCTAAGCCTTGGCCCCCGGTCACCCCACACCCATGGGACCATAGGCGGGGGAACCAAAGGCGTAGGATTAGCCTCAGCCCATGGTTCAGGCACCAACAATGCACCCACTAGATCATATGCCAAAGCATTGGAATGTAACAGTTGGGGCGCTAAGGAATGGGACTAGTCCACAAACATATCCCCACCATGTAACCACATGCTAGAAGTAGAGGTGTTAACTGTTCAGGCATGGAGATTGGGGACCAGCCCAGTCATATGGTACTCCATGAAACCACCGCCAAGTGCTAACAAGTCGGGAGCTTGGGTAAGCCCAACCTTGGGGCATATGCCGGTACACAGGACTAATGGCGAAGTGCTTGCGGAGTTAAGGGGGCCAACCCGGAGGTATTATGTGACCCAATATGACTACGTGTTAGGGATTGGGAGATCCAATGAGTAGGTCCGGTCGTTAGCCCAGCCCTCGGACCCCATGGCACCTCACAGGAACTCATTCCCGAGTTTTAGGGGCTTAACCGACGGGGGTAGGCATTAAGGCTCATCCCTCGGCCCTATGTGGCCCTATTTTTTGAATTAAGGGGTCCAAGGCTAAATTAGCTATCCAAAAAATGCACCGGTGGGTAGTGAAATTGTCACTCCATTAGCAATTTTCGTGGTGTATTTGTAGAATTGATAGACAAAAGGGTGAATTTGCAGGATGGTTAACAGTGAAGAAGCTCATATATTTTTGAGTTTTTATCCAAATTGAGCTCAGAAAGAGCCTACTTAGGGGTTTTTGGATGTTTTGAATCCATTGATAACCTCTAATTCATTTTTTAGCACATCTACAGAGTCGTTTTTATGGTTTGAGACTAAATGTGTATGGATCAGTCAAGGTTTGGAAGTAGTTCTGGAAGGTATTTGGGCATGGACAAGACCTTGTAGGGGTATTCTCACTTCCATAAGTCTACTGTAGCAGTTGTAACTTGCAGGGTTCAACTCAAGTTCAACTTCTCTTAACATGAAATTTTGATTATGTGTTTCAATGTGGAGCTGAAGGGTTCACATGTTTTTAGCTCATTTCAATTGAAGTATGTCATCTCTGTAGGAGATGCTTTGAGTTGTTGTTGGTGTGAGAGTTATTTGTAGGAGAACATTACCTTGTAGGGGTATTAGCCACATATTTACCTATGGCAAAAATTTATGTACTTCTATTATGAACATAAATTATGTAAAAAATAAATAAAAATAGATAATAGATAATAATCATAATAATGTGTAATTAAATAATAATTAGTTAAACAAAGAGGCATATCTCTACATACATGTATGTTTGTGAAAGGGTACTTACTTGGTGATAAATACAGGACCCTCATTTTCATTTGTAATCATTCTACATTCAATTATTTATGTAATATACAATTTAAAATTACTATCCTACGATGGATGTCTTTGTCCACAAAGTATTTAAATATTTCCGCTACGTATATGACTTTTGGTCGTTACATTGGTATCAGAGCCACATCTAATCTGGCTTTTTGCCTTCAACTCATCATCAATTTTGTTTCCATCAATCAAGCATTTTCTATGAAGGAGGTTCTCCATTCTGCCAAGCCACTACTAGGCCTTCGACCATAAAAAAAATTAAAAATAGTAAGAATTTTTTCTTTATTATATATATGTATATGTATATGTATTTGTGTACTGTAAAATAATATTAAAAAAAAAAATTCAAAAAAATATAAAAGAAATTATATAAATATATATGACATAAAACAAATAACATACTTGTAGCATTCTCGACTTACACCTACATCAGGCAACGCTTTACTCATCTACTAGCATTAACCGTTGCCAAATTTCTCTACTTGACCCATGTGTAATCACTGACCCCAGCCATTGATAGCAGCTTTGCAGCCACAACGACAGAGTAGTTGTTGCCACAACAAATTTCCAATAGTTGTTGGCTAACAATGACACCCCCAACATCTGACAGCAACCTCCGATGGCCCTGTTTGACTGCTACCTATATTTATCATTGGAAACAAATTTCCACCGATAAATTGTATTTGAAAACCCCTGTCGCCCAACTACTGACCTGTCTCGACAGCTCTTTCTCAGTCACACGAAACTTCTAGTTGCCACCCCTACTGCACGCAACAGTGTAGATGACCACAACCACCTAAGTTTGGATGACCCTCCTCTGCCACATCCTTCGACATAAATCCTTCCCTATCCAACGGTCACCATCCCTCCTTCGTTGTTGTGTTCCTCCCCACCTCTCCTACGCTACCATCCTTTAGCCACTCCCTATCCACTGCTCCCCTATCTGAACAGTGCTCGACACCAAACCATTGTCGTAACTTCTTTGACCCTCATTGTCCCTGTCGCTACATAGCTACTGATATCCATTCACTATATTAAAATAAAATTTATTAAGTATATCAATCTAGAACAAACTACATGCATAGTTGCCATTGTGAGTCCCGACCTTTTGTAAACCATCCCAAAAGAGAGAACGCGTTGTTCAAATGAATTAAACATATTTCAGTAATTATATTGGAAAGTTTTTTTATTAAAAAAATATTTATAGATTCCCTAAGTTGAAAAGTTAATAAAAAGAAGAAAAGGAAGCATTTTAATTAAAATATGAAGAAGTAAATAGACGTTGAATATTTAAAGCAGGAAAAAATAAGATAAAATAATTTCAAAATTAAATATATAAATATAATATATAATATATATATAAATTACTTAATATATATATAATATATATATTATATATATTATATTGCTGTGTCACGGACACCCTGGTCAAGGGGTGTGCTACGTCCAAAGGAAAATCTGGGTTGATTGACCCCGAGGAATCTAGCCTTACGGCTCACTAGCTAGGCCCTAACCCCAAGGGCCTCAGGGAGAATGGACCCTATGACCTCACGATGGCAGGCTCGATTTGACCAACTAAGCAACCGTGGGGCTTATATATATATAATATATTATATAATATATATAATATATATATATATATATATATATATATAAATATATAAATATAGATAATATATATATATATATAAATAATATAATACAAATTCTAAAAAAAAGAAAAAGAAAAAAAGATAAGCTTCATAATTAAAAAAGAGAAGTTAGGAAGGGGTTACCTTAAAAACCCTAAAGCTCATTTTCAGAAGAAAAATGGAGACCAGTAATGAAGGAAAATTTCCATAAAATTCACGTAAATATGTTTCAGTTCTATTTAGAATTAAAGGGTCTATTGCGGGAAAAGATGTCACTATTTCTATCTCCCCTGTCAAAGATAAAAATTATATAATGCATGAAATCACAAACCAGTTAGTGATTCCAGAGTCAAATATAATCGACAAATTAGATTGTTTTGGCTATAAAAAATATGACATAACCAATTTACAGTTAAACATTGAAGATTATACAGTTATTTCACAATTCTCAGTTCAAACACTATGGAGAAATCAAGGTGACATTATTCTAGGTTCTCCATGGATGGAAACCCTTGATTCCTTCACCCTGAATACAAAAAAGAAGTTTTTAACATTTTTCTACAGGAACAAGAAAATAACACTCTAGGATGTTATGCTAAAACCAAATTCAGTAACACTAGAAGACATACAAGATATTTCAAAAATAATTTCTCAAGAAGGTAAAAAAGTGCTACAAAGTTTGCAAAGAGAAATAGACAAGATCACCAATGACAAAAAAGAAGAAGTTTCTCAACTTAAAGACCATAGTGAATCATTTTTGACACAAATTAAAAATCTTAAGAAGGAAAATAAGTCATTAGAAAACAAGGTACAACAACTTATCGATAAGGAAGCATCAAATGTAGAAATTTTGGTTGACGAAAAAACAACAAATATTGATGTTGTTAATATCACAACTCTAAAAAAGAACAAGCTAGATGAAGTAAAGATGTGCTTAGAAATTGTTATTCTGAAAACAAAAGATTCAAGTGAAGATCCATAAATTAACCATGCAACTTCCATAGCTAAAGGAAACCAGGTACTCAAAATAAAGCAAGAAAATGACACAAACAAGATAAGGGAAAATAAAATCACTAGAATTCCTTATCAACATCTGAATCACGAGAGTAGACAACTCAATCAAGCTACGTATTTAAAACAGAAACAACAACATGATTTTCTGAATAATATCAATGTCAGTGCAATCCATTCATCTGATAATAAATCATCACAAGTTTCCAGTCACTGCAAGATTCGACAGAAGATTAATTTAGGATGGTCTGATCCCTTATCAGTGCAACAATTTTGTTTGTCACTTAGAGGATCATATCAACTTGTATCGACAAAGATGATTGTTTTGAGATGAGAAGACATTGGTAGTAGAGAAAGAGATCAAGTAGAAGACATTTGTAACAGAAAAAGAGATCAAGTTCTTTCATCAACAAGCTTTGAGGACAAATCTTTTTGAAAGGGAAGGCAATTTTATGAACATAAATGATGTAAAAATAAATAAAAATAGATAATAAATAATAATCATAATAATGTGATTAAATAATAATTAGTTAAATAAAGGGGCATGTCTCTATAGACATGCATGTTCGTGAAAGGGTTCTTACCTGGCTATAAATACAGGACCCTCATTATCATTTTTAATAATCCTACATTCAATTATTTATACAATACACAATTTACAATTACTATCCTATGATGGATGTCTTTGTCTACGAAGTATTTTAAATATTTATGTTGTGTATACGAATTTTGGTCGTTACAACTTCATTTGATATTGAATATATGAGTGGTCTAGTCATGTTAAAATGCCCGGAGATGTAGCCTAGGAGGGGTGAACTTCGTCAGCAAACCTTTGGTCTTGCTCTTCATTATGCCTTCATGGATTATGTGTTGTTATATTCACTATTTTAAGTTACATATGAAGACTAATTCATGACTTGAAGAGACATTGAAAAACATGTTCTTACAAGACCCATTTTTAATCTTACAAAGCGTTGACATGGTCCTGATTTTTGCTTTTATTTGATTTTGGACAAGAGGAAGAAATGACCTAATCCAATTTCTTATCACTAGCTCATATAGTTATTTTTCCCTATCATCATAGTATCTCTCTGATAGATCTTCTTGAAAATTATCTCAAACTCATTCCAAGTCAACTCCTCTTCATGAATACCTCTGACATTCTTTACATCTTCCCGCCAAATGTTTGCTTTACCTTTAAGACTAAACGTAGTTATTCTGACCTTCATGTTCATTGAGTAATCATGCAATCGGAAGAACTTATTCATCCCAAGAAACCATGCTTTGACATCCTATGACTTCTTCATTTCTCCATCAAATGTAGGTTGCTTTTTTTCTTGAACTCATCCAACAAATATCCCTTGTCACTCAGGGATGATAACGATGATGACCATGATGCCTGTCTAAACTAGAAATAGATTAAATCCCATGTCCATTATCTCGCCTACCAGGTGTTTCCAAGAATTTTCCATCCCTAATCATATCATATATATCCAACCCATGCCCACCATGAGGTCTACTGCCATATGCCCTATTAGTCTTATCCTCTTGCCCACAATTGATCTGAAGTGGCCAATGTCACTGCAAGTTTGAAAAACTCTAAAGGATTACTACATTGACTTCTGCTTGTTTCTACTATGCCTAAATGATCTCATCATGATCTTCTTTGCAACTCCTTATTTTTCCCTTTAAACTTCTCAATGTGTATGTTATGTGAGAAGAGTGGCCAACACCATGCTACTCATCTGATCCATAGGGAGAATCTCATGAACTATAGTCTACGATATTTCTAGTCATCTTTGTTCTTTTCTTCTTGCAAGGAATATCATGTTAGCTAAACCAAATCATAAACAAACCAATGTACCTCAATTTAGTTTAGGGGAGGATATCTCATCTACCAAATCTACCATATTAGCACAATACATGTATATCATTACAGTATATAGACATCATCCCAATCATCATCTAGTTACCATGCGTGATGCCACAACTGTAACACCAACTGGACAAGATACATGCACAACAACATATGTACGACACACTTTCATACAAGATACATACAAACAATAACATGCATTAATGATGACACATTCCAGCAACAATACCATCAACTTCTACATGGCATCACAATGGAAACCGTGAACACCACTGTGCATACACAACAAGGACTTAGACTTCAAGCATAATGACACATATACTACTCTGACATGTACATATGAGAACAGATTCATCCAACGAGAAAGGAAACTAGAAATCTCCCAGGGAGAACGAAACCATGCTCTCATGGCACTCTGTAACACCCTCCTCCCATATTTACCCAAGCTAATCAGTCCACTAGGATAAACATGTGATGAAGAGTTACTATGATTTGGTTCGACTCCCCATGTATAGTTAAGGAAGTGGAACTAACATGACAACACCAAGCTTACCATCATCAGAAGCTACAGGACCTCCAGGAGCCAACCAACCCCTTCGGGTGTCCAACTCTTGAGAAAACATATTTTTTCACTGACCTAACACCCTAGTTTCTCCCATAACAAGGCAACAATGTGACTGATACCCTCCAATATCTCCCACAACAAGGCGGCACAATGACTGTGGACAGTTTTAGGTAGTTATGTGCCAACGACCCTAGATTCTGAGCTACTTTTTCAGGGCCAAGAATCATGCCTCTGCCAAAAACTCCATGAGACTTCTAGAATTGATAAATAACACTGAAACAAATGTACCAATGCAAAAACTTGAACAAGGACTTGACTAGACCCCCACCAACCATAACAATCATTTCATCAAACATATCACAAATGTGTAATCTACAGGTCTCAATAACAAATCTGAGCATAGGGGTCTCATACTTATCTGAGGATCGACAAGAAGGATTGATGCCTTCTCACATTAGCTGTATTATCATATATTAAGTCATTCTTTCATTATTGTTTCACATACAAATCAAAACATGATAAGATCCATACATCATAATTGTCATAAAACATGCTTATAACAAGCAAATAACCATAGATATATCAACGAGGAAATAACCATTAAAGCCACATAGCATCAAGTACCTTTACTCATGAAAATACCAAGGGAAAATAGCTCCTATTAACATAAGCAAATCCAACCAAGTCATGTACTTCCACATACCACCCAACCATAGACTAGTTTGAACCAAATATTTCTTTCAATTAGTCACCCCTGTGCCATATTCCAAGCATGAATGTGGGATCTCATGAAACACATCAAGCAAAACCCAATCAGGGCTTCCAGAGGCAAAACCAACTCAACCCTCAACCAATGATTCCACCTCAAGGTCATAAATCACTAACCATCACCAAATCAGTCTCTGCCCAAGCTATCTAAGGCTCCAGAGCGTTTTTTCCAACTAGGGCTTCCAAGACTAGTAACTCAAACCATAACCGCTACCGAGCTTCTAGAGCATTTGGCCAACCAGGGCTTCCAGGACTAGTAACTCAACCCATGAAGGGCTTCCAGAGAACTTTTCCAATCAAGGCTTCCTGGACTAATAACTCAACCCAAGTTGTTACAGGGCTTATTGAGGGTTTGTCCAACCAAGGCTTATAGGAACTAATAACTCAATGCACAACCAAAGGAGCATGAGCACCAATCAGAAAACAAAGATAAAACCCACAACACCATGGCTATCTAGAAAATGGCAAGGCTAGGCAAAACCACTATCAATCTAGGGAATCCTTAATGCCAATGATAGATCATGACCAATAAACCACATGCATATGCCATGCATGCGAAAGCTAGCAAGCAAAGCAAGCAAATCATACATTCAACTCAGTACCTGCAAGAAAAACCCATTGTAGCTGTTGATCTCAATGCCCTCTTGTGATTTCCTACTTTTACTTTGCCTTCTTGTCCCAAATCCCAAGTATGCCACACTCCTACAAGAGTGCTCCAAGAAAACTCTAAGTGTCCAAGAATATGAGATAGAGAGAATAGAATGAGATCTCCAAGCTAAAACTGACAAAATGCTGAACTGAAAAAAATCTATGAATTAATCCTCAGAAGCCTTCAAGAAATCCAAGCCTCCTACAATTGATGGAGAAATGAAGAAATCAGAAGATGCAGAAGCATGGTTGGTTGGGATGAAGAATTTTTTCAGATTACATGACCACTAAGAGAATATGAAAGCCAAGATAACTTGATCCTGATTTATACACGAATGCAAAAAATTATAGAGATAACCATAAACACAGAGATGCAGTGGAAATAATACTTCATTTCATTAATGTAGAATACTGAAATATGCTTACAAACAGAAATGGAAATGAACCAGCTAGGGCGATGGTAGCTTATCTTTGAGAAGAGATGTGGCGGCTACATGCCTCTGAACTCTGTTATAATGAGGCTTGAAGGCCTATTTATTTTTGAGAAACAATGGAAAACCCTAAACATCCGAAAACCTAACCCTAGGAGATGAAACGGAAAACTGTGGGCCCCATTTGGGTAAATTGGTACATCAACTTCCCGAGGTCGTAAATTTGCCATACAATCTCCATTTGACATGCACAATGGCGCATCAGAAAGATCTATCTGAGGACTATAACTTTGGGAAGAGAAACATCAGTCTATGACCCATGTTGCTCCCGATTTTCCCAAAAAAACTTCATTTAGGGCCTCAAAATGACTTCGGAAGTTTAGGACCTAAAAAACTACTAAAAATAGTAAACTATGCTACAATTTAGGAAACTAAAAAACTGAAAGAGACAGTTGTGTGGGTCCAAGTGGGATAGGTGGGTGGCAACCAACATCCACCTGGATTATTCCTCCCCCCCTTACGAAGCAATGGACCCCATTGCATTGAGCTCTTCCATCTACTGAACTTGGTCCATGGTGAGTTGTTTTGCAATCTCAGATGTGTCCAGTAATGGGAAGAAGCATGGTCGAGGGTGGTACACATTGAACACTTGGTGTAGGTGAAGGAATGAGAGAATGTTGTGCTCCAAATCATTGTTTCCCATAGCCTTGTTAATGGTGTAAGGACCATGTCGAAGTGGTTTGAGCTTCTGATGGGTTTTGGTAAGGCGTTCTTTCTGTTGATGCAACCAGACTTTTTTGCCCACCTGAAACTTGTGTGGTACCCCTATGGGTGAGGAGAAGTTGTTCCTCTATTATTTAATGATTGTATCCCTCTATTGCTGCTGCCGCGTGGAGGAACTCTTTGCGGGGGTCATGGATGTGGTGACTATCTTCCTCTTTCTTTAGGAGCGAACCAGATAGAAATTGAATTTCCTAGTCTGGGAGATGAGCTTGCTGGCTTTCTTAGCAGTGATCAAAGAGGTGGTGGTAGGTGGGGCTACCTATGGTATCCCGTATAATGAATTATTCAAATAAATATTGATAATGCGAGGCGTTGATTCATACACAACATGTCACCTCCACAAGTATGGCTGACCTAGTAATACATCACAAACATCCAGAGGTGTAACATAACACAATACCTCATCTGTGAAGGGTTTGATGTTGTAAGGAAGGTGACACTGCTGGCAAACTCAGAGATCCCATCCTTGGTGAAGCCACCCAATACTGTACAACTATGGGTGTGGTGTAGTCGGTGGGCACAACTACTCCATGACCTCTGCTGAAATGAGGTTCTTTTGGCTGCAACTGTTGATAATGAATTGCAGTGGAGAACCCTTCACCCACATCTGTGACTGGAAAAGATGCTCCCCCTCCTCTAGATCTTCGAGCTCATACTTCTAGATCTTGGTAGTGGCAACAGTGGCACTAGGCTCTGCGTCAATGATTTGCTTCCCTTTGTCATTCCCCTTGTCGGGTTCTGACTCTGAGTCAGAACATGCATATGATTCTAAAGCCTTCAACTCTGTTATGAAACCAGCTCACAAAAAGATATAAAAGATAGATCAACGCCTTAGAATTCAACCTATTCGAGGGGGCAACTTCCTTTACATTACACAAATGAACAATTCTTGGATGATTCAAATGACAAAACCTTCTTTCTATAGATAAGAGTCCAAGGGGACACAATATAACCAAGCTAACCTAACAATAATAATATAAAGGCACAAAAATAATAATAGTGGGATTCTATGGGGCACAATAATAACAATATGGGGACAATAGGGGCACAACAATAACAATAAGGATACAATGACAATAGTAATGGGGGAATCACTAGTATTGTAGGGACCTAACATGCCCCTCTCCTTCAAAAAAGTGTTGTCCTCATTGCTTGAGTAGTTATGGGTGCTTCTGTATAACATTCTCATCCTCCCATGTGGAATCTTCAGTGGGTAAGTTCTTCCACTTGATGAGATACTCTGAAATTGATCGATTTCATAGTTGTCGAGTTCTTGTTTCTTTCATTGCTTCAGGTTCAAATATGATTTTTTCTTCCTCCTCAAGTTATGGCAATAATGTTTGAACTAGAATCTTGTCACCTATAACCTTCTTTAAGCATGAAACATGGAAAACTGGGTGCGCTCGGGAAGCTGCAAGAAGTTCCAATTTGTATGCCATAGTACCTATTTTTGCAACACCTTGTACAGATCATAATACTTTGGTGATAATATTATCCTTCTTAGCTTGCTTGAGGGACATTTGTTTATATGGTTGTAGCCGTAGGAATACCCAATCACCTACATCAAAACTTCTTTCACTACGATGTTGACCTGTCTGTTGTTTCATTATATTCTGCGCCAAGGTAAGGTTATCCTTTACGAGTTGGAGAACTTGTTGTTGATGCTTGATGTGATCTTCCACTGTTTGAACCTTAGACTTTTCTCTTAAATATGATGTGATGGATGGTGGATGATATCCATAAAGTGCCATAAATGGGGTCATTTTTTGTTACAGCATGGAAGGAAGTGTTATACCACCATTCAGCTAGAGGCAACCATTTGACCCATTGTGTTTGTTTATTAGATAAAAAGCAACGAAGATATCCTTCCAAACATTTGTTTACTATCTCAGTTTGCCCATCAAATTGAGGATGATAATATGAGCTATGAGCTAACTGAGTCCCAAGACAAGAATATAATTTTGTCCAAAAATTTCCAGTGAAAATGGCATCTCTGTCGCTTACAATAATCTTTGGATTTCCATGTAGCTTTTGAATTGTTTCCATAATTGCAGTAGAAACTGTACTTGCTTTAAATGGATGAGATAATGCACAAAAGTGTGCATACTTGGTAAGTATGTCAACTACCACCATGATAACACTCTTTCCTTCGAACATGGGTAAACCTATGATAAAATCCATTGAAACTTCCTCCCAACGTTGGCTTGGAATGGATAAGGGTTCTAATAGTCCCGTGGTCTTAATTGTTTCAACTTTATTTTGTTGGCAAACCAAACATTCCTCCATAAACTTTTGAATATCCAATTTAAGGCCATCCCAAAAAAAATCCTTCTTAACCCTGTGGTAGGTTTTTAGAAATCCTGAGTGCCCTCTTAAAAGAGAGGTGTGCAATTCCCTAAGAATCTTTTGTTTGAGTTGGGAATTCTTACATAGGTATAATCAATCCTTGCACCATAACGAATCATTTCTCTAGCTAAATGTATCAGATGTATTGGGATCTTGTTGTATCTTTTGAATGAGTGCCCAAACTTCCTCATCATTCTTCCATTCATCCCTTGCTTCATTTATCCAATCTGGTTAGATAATAGAAATGGCGCAAAGAAATGCTTCCACATCCTCATCCTTTCTTGAGAGTGCATCTACCACAACATTTCGCTTCCCTTTTTTGTAGATGATTTCAAAGTCATAACCCAACATCTTAGTGACCCATTTTTGTTGTTCTTCAGAGCATAATATTTGTTCTAAAAAGTATTTAAGGCTATCATGATCCGTTTTTACCTTGAAGTGTATTCCTATTAGGTAGGGTTGTCATTTCTTAAGTGCATGTAGTATTGCCAACATTTCCTTCTCATAAATAGCTTTGTGTAATACTTTCCCTTGATTGGACAACTTTCGAAAGAAATGGGTCTTTTGTCTTGCATTAAAATAACACCAATTTCATTTCCTAAAGCATCACATTCCACAATAAAGGTTTTTGTGAAGTCTAGTGTAGCTAAGACCGATGTTTGGCACATTGCCTCTTTAAGATGTTCGAAGGCCTTTGTTGCTTCTAGAGTCCATGAAAATGCATCTTTCTTCAATAATGTTGTTATAGGTGCTTCTATTTTCCCATAATTCTTAAAAAACTTGCGATAATACCATGTCAACCCAAGAAATCCTCACAGATGATTTATGGATGTGTGGATTTTCCATTCCTTATGGCTTTAATTTTTCTAGGGTCTACCTTAACTCCTTCATGAGATATAATATGACCCAAATATTCCACCTCTTGTACTCCAAAGAAACATTTGGATCTTTTTGCATATAATTGTTTTTCCTCCAATAGATGTAGCACCCTGTCAACATGTTCAACATGAACCTTCCAAGACTTGCTGTAGATTAGTATATCATCAAAGAATACTAACACAAATTTTCTAAGGAATGGTTTGAAAATTGAATTCATCAAACCTTGAAATGTTGAGGGTGCATTGGTAAGGCCAAAAGGCATGACCAAAAATTCATAATGACCCTCATGAGTTTTAATGTTGTTTTCGGAATGTCTTCAGTCTTCATTCTGATTTGATGATATCCTGAACGAAGATCCAACTTGGTGAAGTAAATTTATCTATGCAATTCATCCAGTAATTCATCAATGACAGGAATGGGAAACTTATCTTTAATAGTGAGCTTGTTGAGCTCCCTATAATGAGGACACATACGCCATGATCCATCCTTCTTGTGCACCAATACTACTGGAGCAGAGAAATAACTTTGACTCAGTTGAATTATACTGGCCTCTAGATTTCTACAACCATACGTTCAATTTCACTCTTTTAGGCATAGGGATATCTGTATGGCCTAATGTTTGGAGGAACACTTCCTGGAATCAAATGAATAGCATGATCATGATCATGAATAGGTGGGATACCTTTGGGAGTCTCAAATACATTGGAATGATTGTCCAAGACTTTTTGGAGATCTGGAGAAATAGATGATTCCAATGTGGAAACATCTATCGAACATAATTGTGCAATTACACCTTTTCGTTCCTTTTTCAGAAGCTTTGTCATACCAATAGAGATGATTATCTTTCCTGGTTTCCCTACAATACCCCTTAATTCAACTTCCTTTCCTTCCACAAAAAATTTCACGAAAATTTCTTGCAAATTAAAAGCTATTGTACCAAAGGATTGTAGCCATTGGACTCTTAATACAACATCAACACCTCCCATTGGAATGGAAAGCATTGGGCTACTCAATACATATTCTCCCATGGATAGCTTGATATTATGGCACTTTCCAGAGCAAACTATTGTCCCCCATTTGCAATCATCACTTGACACTCTGGTGCTGGATATAGGAAGCAATTCAATTCTTTTGCTACCTTACAATGAATAAAATTGTGGGTACTTCCTGAATCAATCAACACTATTACCTTTTTCTTCTTGATTTGTCCTTCTATCTTGATGGTTTGAGGAGTGGTAATTCCCGCCAATGCATTACAAGATATGGTCGGATTCATTTGTTCTTCACCTAGGCTTTGTTCCTGGAGTATATCCTCTTCTTTTGACCTTTCTTTCTCCTTTTCTTCTTCCTCTTCACAATCTATGTAGAATAATTTCTTCTCTGCGCACTTATGACCTTTAGTGTATTTGCTATCACAACTGTATCATAGCCCTTTTGCTCTTTTTTCTTCCAATTGTTGTGGTGTCAACCTTATAGGTTGTGGAAGACTAGCAGCAACAACACTTCCGTCTTTATAGTTATGAGTGGTATGCTTCCTTGTTGCCATAATTTTGCTTTCCATTTTTCTTGCTAACATGAATGCCTTCTCTAATGAATCAGGTTCCCAAAGGCGAACATCATTTTGGATATTATCCTTTAAAGACCCTATGAAAACATCAATCTTATGCTCCTCGGGAATATTTTTTACCCTTATGTTCCATTTTTGGAACTTCTCAATGTGCTCCATTATTGAACCCTTTGTTTGAGACTTATTAATTGGCTAAAAAAAGTTTTGCTTTTTGTATCCTCATAATGTGCTACCAATTCTTCCGTAAAAATTGCCCAAGTGATAAATTGTTTACGAGAGCAAAGCCATTGATACCATACAAACTGATTTGGTTACAAATATAAAGTTGCAATATGTACCTTTTGTGTGTTTTGCACATTATTGAGATTGAAAAATTGCTTCATATGTAATATCCATGTTGCAGGATCCTTGCCATCAAACTTCCTCATATCGATTTTTGGAATATGGTGCATCTTCGATCCAACATTATAGTCTATGAAATCATGACTAACATTTCCTTTGTTTGTATCGTGAGTTTCCTTTACTCCCCTTTCACCATTAGTAAGCATTTCTTGTAGAAAATTTGTCAAATCTGCCTTCAAATATGCCATGTCTCTCTTTAGCTCTATCTTCAAATCTATCTTCAAATCATCCATCTTAGCTTCCATGCCCTTTATCTTAGATTCCACGCCATTTATCTTAGCTTCGGTTAGCTTTTGTGAGTGTTCCATTTGTTGCACTTGTTATTGTAATTTTGATATATCATGTAGCATTTCTTCCTCTTCTTCATGAGTCATGCTAGAGCTTTCGAATTCCTTACTAGGTGTTTACATTTCTTTCCTCGGGGCATCAGTTACCGATAATAATTCTCTACTATGCCCTTTGAATTCCTTCAAAATAAATTTTCAAGCTAATCTTAAGCAAAAATTTAAAAGAATCTACACACCTTTTTTCACTTTGTAGGAGCTCAATATTGCCTCTGATGTATCTCTGTACCTTCAGATCATCTAGTTCTAAAATTGCAACTTTCAGTAGCCCTATGTGTCCTCTTTCTAATGCCACCAGTCTGATCCAAATTGGATTCTCCAAGGAAGTGTTATGCGAAATGTCCCACAATGACCTGCTTATAGACTAGATCAATAGAGCAAATTTGTATGACGTACCACAAGTCACTGTTTCAATCTTTGGCTCTAACAAAATACATAAAAGAAACTACAATCTGTCCTCTTTCTACACCTTCTTACAAAATTTTAATCTAATTCTCAAGGAGAAAGTTATGACGATTTTCCCCAGGTCACTGTTTGGAATGTAATTTAGGAGTGTGCAAGAAGACCAACTTCCTCAGATCATAGCTCCACACATATAGCACAAAAGGTTCTGAAATTTAGACTTACGATTCAGCGTGATTTCTTCTCCAATGGGTTTTTTTTTAGCTTCTGAAACATCGCAGAAAAAAAGTTATAGTGAAAATGCCATGATGACTTGTTTGGAGCAGCGAAATCGTAGAATCCAAAGCTCTGATACCAAATGTTATGAAACCAGCTCAAGAAAAAGATAGAAAAGATAGATCCACGCCTTAGAATTCAACCTCTTCGAGGGGGAAACCTCGTTTAAATTACATAAATGAACGATTCTTGGATGATACAAATGACAAAACCTCCTTTCTATATATAGGAGTCTAAGGAGTCACAATATAACCCAGCCGACCTAACAATAATAATATAAAGCCACAAAAATAACAATAGAGGGATTCTATGGGGCACAGTAATAACAGCATGGGGACAATAGGGGTACAACAATATTAATAAGGGGTACAACTACAATGGTAATGGGGTAATCACTAGTATTATAGGGACCCAACAATTAACAACATTGCAATGTAAAATAAAATCTAACATGTGTTAGATTTCCTTTTAGCGAAAACTCGAGCACATAGAAACATTCCGAGTGAGAAATCTAGTAAGTGCTAGATTTAATTCTACAACAAATACAAGCATGTTTCCAACAACAATCTCCTAGAGTATAAGAAATATAGCTTGTGTTGAATTTTCTTCCAACACAAACACAAGCAAATTTAAATTTGAAAGAAATATAAGACATGTTATATTTCCTTCTAGCACAAACACAAGAACATAACAACATTTTAGGACTATATAAGTCTAATGTGTGATATATTAACAACACTGCAATGTAAGAGAAAATCTAACATGTGTTAGATTTCCTTTTAGTTCAGACTCAATCACATAGAATCATTGTAGAGTGAGAAATCTAACAAATGCTAGATTTATGTCTACCACAAATACAAGCATGTTGCCAACAACAACATTGTAAAGTATAAGAATTCTATATTGTGTTAAATTTTCTTCCAATACAAATACAGGCACATTTTAATTTGAAAGAAATCTAACACATGTTATATTTCCTTCAGGCACAAACACAAGAACATAACAACATTTTAGGACTAAATAAGTCTAATGTGTGGTAGATTAACAACATTTCAATGTAGAATAAAATCTAACATGTGTTAGATTTCCTTTTACTGCAAACCCAAGCACATAGAAACATTGTAGAGTGATAAATCTACCAAGCGCTAAATTTAAGTCTACCACAAATACACACATGTTGCCAACAACAACTTTGTAGAGTATAACACATCTAGCTTGTGTTAAACTTTCTTCCAACACAAACAAAAGCATATTTAAATTTGAAAGAAATATAACACATGCTATATTTCCTTCTGGCACAAACAGAAGAACATAATAACATTTTAGGACTAAATAAGTCTAATGTGTGCTAGATTAACAACATTACACCGTAAAAGAAAATCTAACATGTGTTAGATTTCCTTTTAGCACAAACTCAAGGACATAGAAACATTGTAGAGTGAGAAATCTAACAAGTTGTGATGGATTTATCACACAAAAAAATCTCATACTCATCTCGATATCCCTCCACTTGCTCCTCCCCATCTAGGAGATGCATATACATGTTTATAAACCTCATTAAGTAAATTGTCTCTCTCACTCGGGTGAAATCCTGGGTCTTTGTAAGGTTTCCCAAACTATGCAAATAGAACAAACTCTAACATTATCATCAAGAAAAAAATTCACTCTCTATGCTGACCAAATCTAGAGGTATATGGATCTAAAGGAAAAGCTTGCACCTTGAGAAATTTGATCCCTTTGTAGGCTATCTAAATCTAGAGTTAAGATGAATCTAAAATGGTTTAATTATTAATAATTATAATTTTTATTTTATTTTATTTTATTTTATATTTATGTAATTTGACTAAATTAACATGTTTAAATAACATTACATAACCTTAGAACATCTCATTCACTTTGGGCTAAAGTCTCCCATGTAATCATTCATGTTGGACTAAAGTCTCTCCATGCAATTATTTAAATTTGTAGATATTTATTTTTATCTTAATCAATAATATTTAATATAAAGTAGAAAACATAAACTTGGAAAAATCCCATAAACATTATAAATATCAAGTGAATTACAATGAAATTTTAACCATTTTAAATTATAATTTTATATTTTTTATTTTAGAAAAATTTCAGAACAAAAAATTGATAATAATAAATTTTTTTATCAAAAATATATGTTTATCTTATTTAATTTTATAATATTATATAGAATAATACATGAAAAATGTAATATAATGCAAAAATTGTAATTAATAAATTTAAAATTACTAATAAAAAAATATTAACATACGAAATTCTTTATTATTATTAAAATTTGTAGATATCTATTTTCATTTTAATGAATAATATTTAATATATAATGAAGAGTATAAATTTGGAAAGGGCTACCCATATTATAAATATTAAGTGCATTATAATGTAATTTGAACCATTTAAATTTATGATTTTATATTTTAATTTAAAAAAAAATAAAATTAAAACATATATTATTAAATTTATTTTTACATTTCTAATTAAAATAAATTCAAAACATAGAATTAATTGAAAACTTATTTTTTTAAATAATATGTAATCTTATTCTCAAATATAATAAGCAATATAAAATTGATTAGTGATGGTTACAATTGTATATTTTCTCCAAACTCTTCCCAAAATGAATAACCTAGTGTGAACGCAAATCAAGATCAATTAGTATATAAAAACTTAAAAAAAATTTAAAGAATAATTAAATTTTCCTTAACATTTTAGGAAATATAATAAATTGCTCATTTTCAAATATTATTGAATTTGACCCATGTTGCTATTTTTGGGCAAAAAATGCTTTAGCGACGTAAGGTCATGGAAATCAAATGAGAAAAGGAAATGCGAAAACAAATGATGTTTATACTGGTGATATTCACAAAAGAAAGAGGATTGAAAGGGGTGAAACCTTAGAGGATACAATAACCAAAGAATAACTATAAAGAGAATGAATGTTCAAGAGAAAAAGAGAGACTAAATATGCCATCATTTCCTTTGCATCATCAATTTCAAAAAATTAAATCCTCAATGCATCAATTTCCAAAAAATAACTTTTCTTAATCACTTCGTATCATGTTTTAGTTAAGAAGATCTTCATTCTCACAAGTAATTTTGGATGTCCAAGACTTCAAATCCATACTTTAGAGTTTTCACATCGCATGCTCATGAACAAGTTAGTTAAGAATATTTCCATTCTCACAAGTAATTTAGACATCCTGAGACTTCTTATCCATACTTCATAGTTTTCATATTCCATGCTCATGAACAAGTTACATCTCTTCACTAACTGACCAATTTTGTTTTAATGAAATATACCTTGTTGAATGCCTCAATGCAGCGAACTCCCACTATTAAACAAAGGGTATTCCTCCAAAGTAGAAACAGAAGCTATACAATTAAGAAGATTTCCATTCTCACAAGTAATTTAGACATCGTAAGACTTCTTATCCATACGCCAGAGTTTTCAAATTCCATGCTCATCAACAATATACATCTATTCACTAACTGACCAAATTTGTTTAAATAAAAATACCTCCTTGCATGCCTCAATGCATCGAAATCCCACTGTCAAATAGATGGTATTCCTCTAAAGAAGAAACATAATCTAACCTACCATCTCAGGCTCTGGATAGAAAGCTAAGTAAAAGAGATGGATTTGGTCTAGGATAAGTCTCTCTATAAGGGAAAGAGGTCCTCTGCATGGAGCTCGCAGAAGGGAGTTACCTAAAAATTTATCACAAGTTATCTAGAAACCACATGCGAAAACATCACATGTGCTTTCTTGTCAAAGGATGGGCTTCCTCTCATAGCCCAATAATTCATTGCTACCCTGTAACCTTTGCATAGGTTCTATCCTTTGACCTTGTTGTATTAAAGGATTTTTCACCTAACCTGTTGATCATATGCTCCAAGTACAAACTCAAAATCCTATATGGAAGTCACATGATCCTCCTGCATGGGAGACATAACATATATGTTTTCTTGGAGATTTTCTTTCCGTGTCATTCTTACATTCTTCCTCATCCTGAAAAACGCATCTCATTCTTACATTCTTCCTCATGCTGAAATAACGCATGCCTCCATAGTTGGAATTCAATAAAACCAACCTATGAAGCCAATGATCTTGAAATATGTGTGATTTTGTGCCAAGATAGAGGTGTTGTGGCATAAGTGGAAGGAAGGAATTTTTTTTAATTTGAAGACAGAGTATAGTAAAAAATATGAAATCTCATTATGCACTAGTTTAAATCAATGTTCACTGCAAATGAGATAAGGTGTCCTTCAAATCACATTATACACTAGCTCGAATCATCACTGCATTGAGCCACAGTATACGAATTGTAAGGATACCCAAAGAGCAGTCAGTAGCTAAAATTCTTTATGCCAACACTATGAAACTAGAGGGAATGGATTCAATGGAGATCAAGACCTTGTGTTGTGTTTTTCTAAGTG
The DNA here is from genome assembly GCA_000404065.3 of Pinus taeda. NCBI lineage: Eukaryota > Viridiplantae > Streptophyta > Pinopsida > Pinales > Pinaceae > Pinus > Pinus taeda. The sequence goes on from APFE031437652.1 coordinate 132,338, forward strand.
GAAGAGGTCCCTAGAAATTAAAATTTTACTTAAGATAGGGACACACAACTAATAATAAGCGAAAGCACTAACAATGTATCATGGAGTCAGGTTCTTGAAGGACATTGTGCAAAGGGATGTAGTTATTATTGAGGACTCCAACATAATCATAATATCACTGAAGTAGGAAAGAGGTCCCTCCTCCTAAGCCTTGACATGCATCTATCATAAAATGGTCCTGCTACTCAATGCATTTAAATAAGTCCACTATTTTCAGCTTAGAAAAAGATTCAACTCCCAAGTCAACTAGATGGCTAAGCAAGCAGTTTTAGTTGAGGACTCCAACATAATCACAAGATCACTGAAGTAGGAAAGAGCTCCCTCCTCCTAAGCCCTGGCATGCGTCTATCATAAAATGGTCCTGCTACTCAATGTATTTAAATAAGTCCACTATTTTCAGGTTAGAAAAAGATTCAACTCCCAAGTCAATCAAATGGCTAAGTAAGCAGTTTCAAAAGACAAAGGAACGCTCTGAGTATGTATCGAGGGGGAGGAAAATCCCTCTACACCTCAATAACATCACCAATAAAAGGTCCCAAGGAGAGGAAGCATGAAAGGTGGCACTCTCTACCCAATTTATGATACATGGAAACAAAAGTAGTTTGGCTCACCAAATAAGAAGGCATAGGGACAGTTTGCTAACAGACAGTTTGATAATAGGAATAGTTTTCTAAGAGGGATAGTTTGATCATATGTTCCAAGTATAAACTGAATATACTAATGGAAGGCAGGCGATCCTCATGCATTGCAGACATAACATATATTTTTTTCTTAGAGAGGCCTGAGACTTAATCATAACTTGACATTCTTTTTAGTTACATATTTCCTTGACAACACGTTAGCATTCTTTTTACTTGCAGATTTCCATAGGCTTGGGGTCCTCTGGAAATTCTTCTGGAATATTAGCTTATGGGTTATGATATTACAATGACGTTTTTTTAAATATTTGTGTTTATTATTATTATCTTCTCACTGAATGTCTTGGTAGGCTAAAATTTCACCTCTTTCCACATTGAAGTAGAATGATTTAAAGAAAATGATTTGTTTATATTCCCACCTAGGAACATAACTGGAAGTTAAGTTCTCATATTTGGCTACTCCTAGGATTAATCATTACATCATAGATGTGTGTAGTTTATACATTAGAAGATATATACAGTCATGCATATTCATTATCACTAGGAATTGCAAATGTCATAATTCAATGGAGCACATGTTGTATTAATGATCACTTAAAAATGGAATTTCCATACACCGCGATATCCATGATGGTTGGATCACCAAGAAACTAGTATTGTTATGCAGCATGGACGGATTGTTCAATGCATAAATGAGTACCAAGAAGCTTAATTCTTTTCTTACATCAATTTTATTCTTACATTCTTCCTCATGTTGAAAGAACACATGTGGGTCTTACATTCTTCCTCATGCTGAAAGAATGTATAGGTCCATAGCTAGAATTCAATAAAACCAAACTAAGAAGCCAATGATCTTGAAATATGTGTGATTTTGTGCCAAAATAGAGGTGTTGTGGCATAAGTGGAAGGAAGGAATTTTTTTTTTTACTTGAATACGGGGTATAGTAAGAATACGCACTAGTTTAAATCAATGTTCATTGCAAATGAGATAAGGTGTCCTTCAAATCACATTATACACTAGTCTGAATCATTACTGCATTAAGCCATTGCTAACAGACAGTTTGATAATAGGGACAATTTGCTAATAGGGACAATTTGATCATATGTTCCAAGTACAAGCTCAAAATACTAATGGAAGACAGGTGGTCCTCATGCATTGGAGACATAACATATATGTTTCCTTGGAGAGGCCTGAGACTGAATCATAGCTTGAAATTTCTTTTAATTGCATATTTCCTTGACAACACGTTAGCATTCTTTTTACTTATAGATTTCCACAAGTTTGGGGTCCTCCGGAACTTCTTCTGGAGTATTAACTTCTAGGTTAAGATCTTCCAGTGATTTTTTTTTTTAATTATTTGTGTTTATTATTATTATCTTCTCATTGAAAGCCTTGGTGGGCTAAAATTTCATTTCTTCCCACTCTAAAGTAGAATGATTTAAAGGAAAATTTTTGTTAATATTCCTACCTTGGAACAGAACTAGCAAGTAAGGGGTATATTCTCGTATTTGGCTGCTCCTAGGATTAATCATTACATCATAGATGAACTTTGTCATTCTTACATTCTTCCTCATGCTGAATGAATGCATGCCTCCATAGCTGGAATTCAATAAAACTAGCCTAAGAAGCCAATGATCTTGAAATATGTTTGATTTTGTGCCAAGATAGAGGTGTTGTGGCATAAGTGGAAAGAAGGAGTTTTTTTTTTTTAAATTTGAAGACAGAGTATAGTAAGAAACATGAAATCTCATTACATACTAGTTTAAATCAATGATCACTACAAATGAGAGAAGGTGTCCTTCAAATCACATTATACACTTGTCTGAATAATCACTACACTGAGCCATTGCTAACAAACAGTTTGATAACAGGGACAATTTGCTAACAGGGCCAGTTTGATCATATGTTCCAAGTAAAAACTCAAAATACTAATGGAAGACAGGTGATCCTCATGCATTGGAGACATAACATATACGTTTTCTTGGAGAGGCTTGAGACTGAATCATAGCTTGACAATCTTTGTAATTACAGATTTCCTTGACAACACGTTAGCATTATTTTAACTTGCAGATTTCCAAAGGCTTGGGGTCATCAAGAAATTATTTTGGAGTATTAGCTTCTGGGTTATGATCTTCTAGTAATTTTTTTTTTAATTATTTGTGTTTATTATTAATATCTTCTCACTGAACATCTTAGTAGGCTAAAATTTCACCTCTTCCCACTTTGAAGTAGAATGATTTAAAGAAAATGATTTTTTTATATTCCTACCTAGGAACAGACCTGGCAGTTAAGGGGTATATTCTCATATTTGGCTACTCCTAGGATTAATCATTACATCATAGATGAACTTTGTCATTCTTACATTCTTCCTCCTACTGAAAGAATGCATGCCATTATTACATTATTCCTCATGCTAAAAGAGCACATGCCTCCATAGCTGGAATTCAATAAAACCAACCTAAGAAGCCAATGATCTTGAAATATCTACGATTTTTTTGAGCCAAGATAGAGGTGTTGTGGCATAAGTGGAAGAACACAATTTTTTTAAAATTTGAAGACAGAGTATAATAAGAAACATGAAATCTCATTATGCACTAGTTTAAATCAATGTTCATTGAAAATCATAGAAGGTTTCCTTCAAATCACATTATACACTTTTCTGAATCATCAATGCATTGAGCCATTGCTAACAGACAGTTTGATAATAGGGACAGTTTGATCATATGTTTCAAGTACAAACTCAAAATACTAATGGAAGACGGGTGATATTCATGCATTGGAGACATAACATATATTTTTTCTTGGAGAAGCCCGAGAATGAATCATAGCTTAACATTCTTTTTAATTGAAGATTTCCTTGAGAACAGTTTAGCATTCTTTTCACTTGCAGATTTCCACAAGCTTGGGGTCCTCCAGAAATTCTTCTGGAGTATTAACTTCTAGTTTATGATCTTCTAGTGATTTTTCTTTTTTTAATTATTTCTGTTTATTATTATTATCTTCTCACTAAATGTCTTGGTAGTCTAAAATTTCACCTCTTCCCACTCTGAAGTAAAACGATTTAAAGAAAATGATTTGTTGATATTCCTACCTGGGAATAGAACTAGTAGTTGAGGGGTGTATTCTCATATTTGGTTGTTCCTAGGATTAATCATTACATCATAGATGAACTTTTTCATTCTTACATTCTTCCTCATACTGAAAGAACGCATGCCTCCATAGCTGGAATTCAATAAAACCAACCTAAAAATCTAGTGATCTTGAAATATTTGTGATTTTGTGCCAAGGTAGAGGTGTTGCGGCATAAGTGGAAGGAAGTAATTTCTTTTTTAAATTTGAAGATAGAGTATAGTAAGAAACACAAAATCTCATTACGCACTAGTTTAAATCAACTTTCACTGCAAATGAGATAAGGTGTCCTTTAAATCACATTATACACTAGTCTGAATCATCACTGCATTGAGCCACGGTATACGAATTGTAAGGATACCCAAAGAGCAGCCCGTAGATAAAAAAAATTATTCCGACCCTATGGAACTAGAGGAAATGGATTCAATGGAGATCAAGACCTTGCATTGTGATTTTCTAAGTGGAAGAGGTCCCTAGAAATTAAAATTTTCTTGGAGATAGGGACAAGCAACTAATAACAAGCGAAAGCACTAACAATGTATCAAGGAGTCAAGTTCCTGAAGGACATTGTGCAAAGGGATGTAGTTATTGTTGAGGACTCCAACATAATCACAAGATCACTAAAGCAGTTAAGAGCTCCCTCCTCCTAAGCCCTGGCATGCATCTATCATAAAATGGTCCTGCTCCTCAATGCATTTAAATAAGTCCACTATTTTCAGATTAGAAAAAGATTCAACTCCCAAGTCAATCAAATGGCTAGGCAAGCAATTTCAATTGAGGACTCCAACATAATCAAAAGATCATTGAAGTAGGAAAGAGCTCCCTTCTCCTAAGCTCTGGCATGAATCTATCATAAAATGCTCATGCTACTCAATGTATTTAAATAAGTCCACTATTTTCAGGTTAGAAAAAGATTCAACTCCCAAGTCAATCAGATGGCTAAGCAAGCAGTTTTAGAAGACAAAGGAACCCTCTGTGTATGTATCAAGGGGGATCAAAATCCCTGTACACCTCAATTACAACATCAATAAAAAGTCCCAACGAGAGGAAGCATGAAAGGTGGCACTGTCTACCCAATTTCTGATACATGGAAAAAAAATGAGTTTGGCTCACCAAATAAGAAGGCAAAGGGACAGTTTGCTAATAGACAGTTTGATAACAGGGACAGTTTGTTACCAGGGACAATTTGATCATATGTTCCAAGTACAAACTCAAAATACTAATGGAAGACAGGTGATCCTCATGCATTAGAGACATAACATATACATTTTCTTGGAGAGGCTTGAGACTGAATCATATCTTGACATTATTTTTAATTACAAATTTCCTTGAGAACATGTTAGCATTCTTTTTGCTTGCAGATTTCCATAGGCTTAGGCTCCTCCAAAAATTATTCTAAAGTATTAGCTTCTCCCTTATGATCTTCTAGTGATTTATTTTTTAATTATTTGTGTTTATTATTATTACCTTCTCACTAAACATCTTGGCAGGCTAAAATTTCACCTCTTCCCACTCTGAGGTAGAATGATTTAAAGAAAATGATTTGTTAATATTCCTACCTAGGAATAGAATTGGAAGTTAAGTTCTCATATTTTGCTACTCCTAGGATTTCTCATTACATCATAGATGTGCATAGGTTATACATTAGAAGATATATACAGTCATGTATATCCCTTATCACTGGGAAGTGCAAATGTCATAATTCAACGGAGAACATCTTATACTAATGAACACTTAAAAATGGAATTACCATACATTGGGATATCCATGACGGTTGGATCACCAAGAAACTAGTACCCTTATATAGCATGGATGGACTATTCGATGCGGAAATGAGGACTGAGAAGCTTACTTCTTTTCTTACATCAATTTTATTCTTTCATTCTTCCTCATGCTGAAAGAATGCATGCCTCCATAGTTGGAATTCAATAAAACCAACCTAGGAAGCCAATGATCTTGAAATATGTGTGATTTTGTGCCAAGATAGAGGTGTTGTGGCATAACTGGAAGGAAGGAATTTTTCTTTTTTTAATTTGAATACATAGTATGAAACATGAAATCTCATTACACACTCGTTTAAATCAATGTTCATTGCAAACGAGATAAGGTTTCCTTCAAATCACATTATACACTTGTCTGAATCATCACTGCATTGAGCCACGGTATACAAATTGTAAGGATACCCAAAGAGCAAGCAATAGCTAAAATTATTTATGCCAACACTATGGAACTAGAGGGAATGGATTCAATGGAGATCAAGACCTTATGTTGTGTTTTTCTAAGTGGAAGAGGTCCTTAGAAATTAAAATTTTCCTGGAGATAGGGACAAGAAACTAATAACAAGCAGAAGCACTAACAATGCATCAAGGAGTTAGGTTCCCGAAGGATAGCTCAAACTGATGATCTATATCAGTATATGTCAAACAAGAAATAAATTCAAACCACTTCAGTCCAATCCTAAAAAAGACTTATTGTAGGCAAACAAATTTGCAACTAACCAACTAATGTGAAATGAATTTTTAATGAAATTATCGAATGTACTACACAAATTGATGATATAAATACCCAAAACAGAGCATTTAACAACCAAAATTAAGACATCACGTCTGTAAAATGCTAGTCATTGTACAATTTGTTGTATTAGATGTTCTCTATTTAAAAAAGTGAATACAATGAGAAGTACCTATATTTTGTATGAACTCTCACTTTCAAAAGAGAAAAATCTAAACCTTGCTTGTAAATTTGAAGAGTTGTTCTTCTGAAAATTAGACAAAATCGTGCATGGAAGTAAGTTTAACAGCTCAGTTGTGGTGGGATCAATCCTGGGATCAAAACTACTCTATTTATACTGAGTTATGAGATCATATCAGATGATGGGGAGGGTCAACACTTAGTTTAATGTGAGAAACATTATTCTTACTAAATATTTTCAGTTACTTCAATAACATATTTTTACTCACAAAATCGTGCATGTATTTACTAACAAAATAGTGCAGGTAGATGCATGTTGGTATTTGGAATGGAATTGCAAGTAAAGTTCCATTTGAATGCATAAAAACATACTTATTTTTTTTTATTATTAATATAAAATAAGGAATTTAGAAATTACTAAAAGAAAAAAATTAGAGATTTTTCCTTATTTCAAGTAAGGAACTAGTTCAAATAAAGAATTTAGTAATTATTAAAAAATCTAAAAGTAGAGTTTTTTCTTTATTTCAGGTAAGAAATTTAAGAATTTATTAATTATTCCCTATCTCTATTTTTCTAGCAATATATAATTGTGTCATATAAAACCTCAAGTAATACGCTTGGTAACACCCCTTAAATCATATTTTCTCTCATTTATTAAATATTTTGTATTTCCACTTTTCAACTTGACTCACAAAGAAATAATAAATCTAGATAATATGCTAATATCGAGGACAAGTTTGACATGGCATCTAGGTTGGTTGGAGCTTTTTGCACAATTAGGTGATTGGGAGCACTATTTTCCATCATTATAAACCATAGGTATATAGATGTTGTATGGGCGTTAATGTGAGGATAATTTTTCCCCACAAAGATTACCTTGTTTAGGGCCTTGGACATCATCTAAGGAGAAACACCATTATCATTCCAGGGCATATGAGTGGTTTTGGTTGGTTCAGTAATAATACAGACTATGAACATGGTACAAAACCACCTCCCAATGCCTCTAAGGTGAATGGTTGGCCTAGTGGTGCTCATCACCAACATGAAGGTTTCCTGTTGGTGGATAGTGTCCTACTTACTAATGTCTACTACCTAATATTGTGACATTTTGATAGGTCGATGTAACAACAACTAATACATTGCATTAGTGTTGGTTGAGCTTGAGGTGTCCTTGATACAATTAGCCTGAAATTTGACCTCTTGACGGACTATAGTCCCCAACCATGGAGTGAGAGTCCTTTAACCCTATATATCCATGAGCTAATGGATAATGTAGGATGATATGCTAATATCAAGGACAAGTTTGACATGGAATCTAGGTTATTTGGGGCTTTTTGCACAATTAGGTTATGGGGAGCACTATTTTCCACATTATAAAGCATAGATATGTAGATGTTGTATGAGTGTTAATGTGAGGATAATTCTGCCTCACAAGGATGGCTTTGTTTGGGGCTTTGGACACCATCTAACAAGAAACACCATTATAATCCTAGGGCCTACAACTCGTTTTAGTTTCTTTACTAATAATACAGACTATGCACATGGTATAAAACCACCTCCGAGTGCCTCTAAGGGGAATGGTTGGCTTAGTGGTGCTCATCGCCAACATCTAGGTTTCTTGTTAGTGGCAGTGGTTGTCAATCTCAGTTACCTAAGATAGTGACGTGTCAAATTTCATCATATGATGATGGAGAAGGAAAAATGTATCATTATAATCATTGTATAAGAAAAATGAGTATAACTCCAAGAGTCATGTGTAAAATCAAGAGTCACAGAAGTCCAAAGGACATGAAATTTCAAAATTAATTTGGAACTTCAAAGGTTGTAGAAGTCCAAAGGTCACTAGAAGTTAGAAAATCAAGAGTCATGAGGATATGCAAGGTCACTCCTTAGTTATAAATAGATCCTCATTTCTCATCTAAAGGAATTTTAACCTTGGCTTCTCCCATAAGCTATTAGAAGACAAATTTAGTACTTTTGTGGAGCAAGTAGTGGATCTAATGCTCCACTATTGGACCAAGTTATATTCATTGTATTCATGCATCTCGGGACTTTTACTTAATATTTGAATCTTGATAGCCATCATGTTTTCATACATGGATTGCGAATGTTTTTAAGACTATTCTATGAATGTTTATGGTTCATGATTTCCTTAACTATTACTAATGTAGTTGAACTATTTCATTGATTTTAGTGCTTATCTTGTTGAAAATTTGTTGTAATAGTTATAGTGATCATTGCACCTCTGTAGAATATTCCATTGGGCGTTAGATGAAACACTCTCATTGACATGTGTATTTATTAGGCTTGTACTATTAGCTCTCTCTTAGAGGTTCACCTTCTTCCCATCTATAGTAGAAGAACTTTTATGCACCTACATTTGAACATTCATCAAGCACACTAGCATGTTTTTCAAAGGCACATATGTGATTCTCTCTCTTGCTAACAACTAAATCCAAGGTAGATATTTAAGTAGATGGTAGTCGAGCCATATTACGGATGAGGCTTCTATCCCGAATGGTGTGAGGCCTAATGAGGACCCCATATCAAGCAGACACTTTTGAGTGTTGGAAAGTCCAGCAATGTCAACAGAGAGGAAGTGAATATGGGTTCTACTCTAGTTTTAGCTCAAACAGGTCTCATGGTCACTAGTGCTATCATCCTTATAGGATGAGTGATATGGGATATTTTTCGAATGAGTTCAAGAAATAAAAGACACCTACATTTGATGGAGATTTGAAGAAAGTGGAAGATGCCGAGGCATGGTTTCTTGGGATGAATAAATTATTTGAATTGCATGACTATATAGAGAACATGAAGTCCAATATAGTTATTTTCAAACTCAAAGGGAAATAAGACATTTTGTGGGAAGATGTGAAGTGTGTCAGAGACATACATTAAGATAGATGATATGATTTGGTATGAATTCAAGAGACCCTTTAGGAAGAAGTACTTGTCAGGGAGGTACTATGAGATAAAGATGGTATTGATAAAGATGAGGAATACGTGACTAAAGATGGTATTAATGGAAGATGAGGAATACATGATTAAGTTCTTAGATTTGTTGAGGTATGTGTCATATCTTAAGGATGAGAAAGGAAAATTTCAAATATTTTTCACTGTATTACCATTAGCATTTAAGGGTTGGATTGAGTATGATGAGCCTCAATCACTTGAAGAAGTAATTGAAAAGTTGAAGCATTGTTATGAACAATCAAAGAGTAATACAGAATCCAAATAAGGTTGGAAAGAAAATGAAAAATCTAAAGGTAAATGGCCATTGAAGAAAATAAGACCTCAGTATGTAGGTAAGAAAGACAATGTTATTCCATAAAAAAATTTTAATGCACTTGAGAATGGACATGGATCATAGCCTGTAGGGCAGTAGTATAAAGGTGATGGTAGGAGATAGTTATAGTGTTGGATATGTGGCAAGGAGCATCTCAAGAAAGATTGTATGTTGTATCAAGGTGGTATGCCTCATATCTAGAGTGATTAGGAGGCATAAAAATTTGGGGATGTTGGGAAGGGAATCCTTCAGATCTATGTAGTGTCAGATAAAAGGAAGGAAGATCACCAGCAATCTATTATCGATATGGACAATAACATTTGTGATCAAGTTGCTTCTATTTTGATTGACCCTAGATATAATTATATTTATGTTAACTCTAACATAGTGAATAAGTTTGGTTTGAGAGAATAAGTGCATGTCAATATTCTCTGTTGGTGTAGTTGGCTATAGTTACTACGAAATGATATCTTCACTGGGTAAGATCTTGTGCATTTGAGCTTAATGGTATGCCTACATCAGTGCATCTAAATGTGCTTCCTTTGGGATCATATAATATGTTTATGGGTATCGATTGGTTGTATCTTCATGAGACTAAGGTGGAATATTATGAAAAGGATATCGAGTGCTCAGAATATAATGGAGAACAAAGAATATTACAAGGTAAGAAGAAGGAGAAATCATTTAGAATGGTTACTAATGTGCAGGCAAAGCGTAGTCACAAGAAAGGGTGTGTATTGTTTACAATGCATATTTCTAGTGATAAAGGTAAGGATAGTTGAATTGAGGCTTCTGTGATCCATAATATTTGAAAGAATAACTTCGGCGTAAATCACATGTAGACAAACATTTGTCGACGCGTTTCGAACCAACCAGTGTGGTTCATCGTTAGGACAAGTTGAAGAAACAGATCCAGCTTAGCATGTTAAATAGGCTGAGCAGAGTCTCCAATGGCTAAATTGACTAACGACTAATTTTGACCTTAGGACCCACGTCAAATTATTTTAATATTATTATTATTATTATATTATTATTATTTATGGAAATAATTAAATTAGTAAAAACATATAAAAAATAAAATACTTTTAATGGTTATAAAATTATTTATTATTTATATGTTTATGAATAAGATATATATATATATAATATATTAATTATATATAAAAGTTATAATATTAGGTTATTAAGATAAAGTTAGGATTAATAAAAAATAGATAAAACAATTGAGTGGCTAGTTTAAAAAGATAATTAATTTTTATTTAAGTTATTTAATATTATTATAAATATTAAATATATATATAATATGTATATATATATATATATATATAAATATATATATAAATATAAATAAATAATATATATATATAATAATATATTCCAACTAAAAATTATAATATTAAGTGTAAATGTTAAAAGTTAATATATTAAATATAATTAAGTAAAAAATATATAAATAAATAAAAAACTCTCTTAATACTAGTAGTTATCTATTTATTTAAAATTGTTTATTAATAATTATTATATGTAGCATATATATATATTAAATGTTATAATATTAGGTTATTAAGATAAAAGTTAGGATTAATAAAAATAAATAAAATAATTTTAATATAGCATGAAGTTGCACAGGCAGAGGAATGAACCGCAACACGAACATGAACAATATTAGGCGCAACGTGCACTCATTGATGTAGTTGTGCCAGTAAAAGTTAAGGATCCATCCCAATAGCTAACATAGAGAAGACATAGTGAGCAGTGTTGTTGATCACATGCAAGGATTTCATTAGCATGTATTTCATTGAGCACATGCATGTAATCCAACCCATTCGACAAGCTCACCAAGGAAAATACAAGGAGAAAGTCCAACTGGAGCTAAACATGTACTATGACCAGTTGATGCACATGACCACCAGAACACACTTGAAGACCAGTACGGACATGATGCATCAGTGTGTTGTCCATTCGGATGTACCCAAGAAGACCATATGTATGTTAGCAGATGAGTTGGATGAAGGGGGCGAACCAATGCACTGATTGCAATGGAGGAAAGAGTTTGCTTCAACAAGATGTCATCATGAGGTGCATGCACACCATCACAGACAACCAAGCTTGGCATAAACTCATCACCTTCACCATCAAAAGCATGTTAAAGAGTTGGTCTCATGCAGCGGACCAAGTGTCAGTGATGGCTTGCATGGCTTGCTCAAGCGATGTTATTTCACATGAGTACATGTGCATTGTAACATTGAGTCATGTCAGGTGTAAGTCAAGTGTCAATGGTTGGATGTAACAATCATAGAGTAGGTGAGGAGTCGTGAGGGTAGTTGAACTATCATAAAGGGGAATGTCAAGGGTCACCCCAATATTTGTCATAAATAGTCCATCATAACCCATTGTAAGGGATTTTGTTCAGCCAAGCTTCTACTAAGACTATTTCAGAGAAGGCTTGGATAGTATTGTAATGGGCCTTCACTTCTCCAATGCATGGAGCTAGTACATCTGTTTGGAGGAGTAGGTGGATGTGGTCGTAATGTTCCACTGTTGGGGCTAGCAGGTTTACATGGATGTATTGTATGGTTGTGACTTACACTTACTTATAGAATAAGAGCCAACACATTTTCATGCATATGTTGTTATTGTAGTTGGACTTCTCTGATTGCTTTAATGATATGTGTTGTTTAACTTACATACTTGTGTAATGAACTGATTCACATGAAATTTTACGAATCTTGTTGTTAATGTGTTGATATGTTGTTAATGTTGTCATCGTCTGTGTCAACTGCTCTGCCAGACATCAAACAGACCTTTCACATGAACCTTATTGTAACAACCATCACACTCATCTCGGACTGATCTATGAGTGATGTACATGTTATCTTACCTTGTATGATGTGAAATCCACATCCAAGTGGACTGCTCCGCTGGAAGCTATGGATGTCATTTTCTATTTTGTGTTCCTAGTCAAGTTGGGATTGATCCCTTTCAACCTAGAACTCACCTTCACCTCCTTCCCCCTTCGAAGTGTTAGAACCTCTCATACACCTTCCTTGACTCACTGCATCAGTCACACCCTTGCTACTGACATAGTTATCTTACTTGCTTCTATACGACATCGCGGTCAAGGAATTACCTTACGACCCACTGTTGGGACCCATATACCAAATGGTCTGAGGTCTAATTGGGACATCGTACCAGGGAGATCCGCTTGACATGTTGGTGGGTTCAACATTGTCAACATTTCTAGCACTAGAAGGAGGGCTTGATGACAAGCAGTGCCCTCTCATCCAGTTTTGAATCTTTGCATATCTTTCATGGAGTCTTCCACTCTTCTTCCCCCAAGGTGTTTTTCGAATCGTGAAAGTGTCTCCATCTCGAGGAAGATTTTCGATCTCTTGTCCACTCACAGGTATGGTGGTCAAGGAGGAGTGGCCTAGCCTAAGCAATTACATAACTTTCTTTCGATGATTCATGAGGAATATGAGTTTTCTGACAAATAGGCCAGTTTGGTGCTTGCATACACACTTCATGAATCTCCATTTCGTTGGGTGCTCAGCTTATCAGCTGACACCATGCACTCATTTGAGCACTTTTGTGATCTTATTGAAGACTCATTCTATCATTTTGATCTATACCATCTTGACCAGAAACTTTTATAGCATTAGAGGGCTCTAGATGAATCCATTATTGATTTTTGGTAGTGCTTCTGTGACTTGCAGTTTCAAGCTCTAAGGAGCCAGATGCAATTTCCTTATCTTTGGGACCATTTCAAGTATTTCCTTAAGAAATTTGTCGATCCCAAGAGGAATGTTGTTATCAAGCCTCACTCAACATTCTTCATTGATGGAACTGCACAATCTCATGTGGGAGTGGACACTATCTCAACTGACTGTCTACCTCCCTCTCATTCAACTGCTTCACCACTGCCTAGTGATGTTGAGGATCATGCTCACACATGTGTTCATCCTTCACACTCTCCCAACATGACTCCACTCAATTTTTGCGCAGATTTGGTTGTGATTCCTTTGAGTTCTCATATGCATTCTTTTCTTTGACCTCCATCTTCAAACTAAGGTGTTCCTCCAGATGATTTTGTCTTGTGTTTGTCCATTTCAAAATCTTCACTTATTGTGAACGAGGAACAACCCAATGATGGATTTGGTGTTGCACAATCGACATGTGTTGTATGAATGGGAGCTTGAACATCAACACTCGGTGAAGGATGACTCTCTTTTGTCTAAGCCCCCTCTATTCTTTCCTAACCTCTTTGGTGAATGTGCCATCCATGATTTTGCATATGTGTCTTCATCCAAGGGTGCACCTATTTTTGATCACTCGCAGGACTCACTAAATGGTAGTCTCTCACTCAACAATGGAGAGGATAAGTTACTCATTGAAAATCAACTTGATCCTTGATCTATCTTTACCAGAAACACAGAGGATGAGTTTGTTCACTTTTCATCTACCCCTTTGCTTGATTCATCTGATCATGAGGATGCCGGAGAATTCATTGACTTTTCTGATCATGGCAGTCGTGATCCATTTACTTCCATTTTAGATCACAATAATGAATCTATCATAGTTGATCTTTTGAAGCTACCAGTGTATGATGATCTACCTGATGATGAAGTTGATACACCCAAGACTGTCCATTTTGGAATATGACTTTAGGAATTTTAATTTAGTTAACAACAATTATGAGATAGCTGGAAGGGATTTAACATTTAAGGAATATTTTAGATAATGATTGTGGGAATCACCCCATAAAATAAGAGGAATATGCAATGTTTAAGAATAAAAAATCACTATGTAAATATTTAAAAATATTGGCATGAATATTTCAATTGTATTCAAAAAATTATTATAGAAAATATGTCATATAGTTATCCATGTGATGTTATATTGTGTAAAAGATGCAATAAGACTTTCACAGTGAAGGGTGGAATCAAATCTTTGACAAATATCTTTTTAATAATATTGAAAAATAAATATTTATTTTTCAAAGTTAAACATTACAACTTGGGTTCATTGATATTAAACTAATAGTGATGAACAAATAAATTAATTGTTATACTTCTTTCTTGGCAAGAGACTAATAAATTGATGTCTAAAGTGGAGAAATTAATTCTCTACTTATGTACAAGTACTTCATAAATTTTGGTGTATAGGGACCACTTGTAAGTATGCGCATTTACATTTTTACTTACTCCTTTTTATTGAAGTACTTAAAACAAATAAATAATGGTGGGCACAAAGTTTTGGTAATTGTATGACATAAATATTGTAATTGTATCAAGAAATCATAGAGAAACAAAATATGTGGTACAATTATATGGCACTGTATTGTTGAATTATTGCAACAGGATCTTCAAGTTGTGGTCCAATTAAATGTTAGAAAATAGTTTTTTTAATAATATTGAAAATTGGATATTGACTTTGTGTGGAATATGGATTTTAAGAATTTTAATTTAGTTATCAATAATTATTAGATAGATGGTAGTGATTTAACATTTGTGGAATATTTTAGAATATCCATAATAGTATACACAAACGAAATGTTGAGATTTATCTTCAAAACAATTATGTCATTTTATCCTTTTAATTGACTTGATTAATTAAAAAAAAGTGTCATGGCTTTTTGGGCATGTGATATTGATAATTCATTGTGTTGGCTCGTAGTAGTGTTGTAACAAAGTATATTTACATATTAAGAATCCCCATAGTAAAGTGGAAGTGAATCTTTATAGTTAAGGATCGTGTTTCATGTTTTTTTAAATGTATATATGTTTAACTTATTTATTGATTCATTTTATGACTAACAATAACAAAAATTTAAAATAAAGTTATAATTTAATTAGTTTTCATGACTTTTTAAATTTAGCAACTTTGCATATATTATAAAATAAGTGTTTTTATGCTTATTATGGATTGATGTATATCAACATTTAGGAGTCAACTAATTTATATGGATTTGCTAACTAATTTTCAAAAATAAAAATTATTATTATAATGATTAATAATTCAAATCTATTATTAATATCTTGCTTGATACTAACTAAGCTTGTAGAGTTATCTATTTGAGAATAGGTCTTCTAGAATTTTAATTTAATTATTAGTAATTATTGGGTGGGTGGTAGAGATTTGACCTGTATGGAAAATGTCGGAATATTTATAGTAGTATTCATAGATCAAGGGTTAAAATTTATCTTCGAAATAGTTATGTTTTTTATTTAATATATCCCAAAATAATTAATCAAAGAAAGTGTTATATCAACGGTGGTCATGTTGGGAATGTGGTATTGATAAGTTGTAGTATTGAGGGATGATATTATAGAAAAGTCTATTTATATGTTAAGAAAATCCATTGTAAAATTGGAATGAATCTCCATGGTTAATAATATTGTTTAATATTAATTATTTTTATAGTTATTAATAATAATCTAATTTAAAATAAAATTTTATGATCTATTTTTTAACATAAACAATTTGAGATGTTTTTGGGATAGTTATTTTGATATTTATCCTGAATTGATGCCTATCACCATTTATTTGTAATTTAATTTATATAATTCTTCCAATTTAATTAGTTTTTATATTTTTTAAGTTTTATTAATATAAAATATATTATAAAACAAGTATATTGATTCTTATTAATTATGTTTCAAAATTAAATATTATAATTAATAGGAAAACCTATCATTGAAATCTCACTTTTATAAAAAGAAAAGGACAATATTTTTATTTAACAAATCGCATCTTTATAACAACTATGACTTCATAACTCCAATAATCTAGGAATTTAATGAACTCTAACAATTTGAGAATCTAATTTTTACCAATTTTAAAATAAAAGTATTCTCTTATATTCAATAAAGTAAGTATTCCATAGATATTACAATATTTACTCAGAACTCCAACGAATTGGACAAGTTCGACGTTAGATCAACTACAACCATTTGAGTTTTTGGTTTGGACGTTAGATCAAATCTAGGTAGAAATTTATTATTTGGTTTTACTAAGTTTGAGGGCGTTGGCGTGCTAAATGTGTGGCAAGGGTAGAGTGGCCTCGTGTTTACTATTTAGGGGCCGTTTTCACACAATTGGTGTTTGGGCTTATGTTTAATTTTGGGTCTTTGGGTTTGGATTCTATATGAAGGTTATTGAAACTTTTGTTTAGCTTCATAGGCTCTATGTCAAGTTTGTAGTTTATGTTCTAAGCTATGTAGATGATATTTTACGATGGCGCCCTTGTCTTATTGTTGTTGGGCCCGGTTTATTTTTTTGTTATTTGGCAGTGAGAGGAATTCAAAATAGCTTTCCAAGGTGTGACCTTAAGGTTTCATCCATGTCGTCGATACAGATAATGAGATGACAATTGGGAGGAGGTGGTAGTACTTGTCACAGTCATCAATGAGAACATCTCTTTGCCCATGACTTGGTTGTCACCTATTTCAATGTGATCCCATAAGAGACTATGAAACAAATTAGAAATATGGATACTTAAGTAGGTATTGAATGAAATCCCATTCGACCCTTGAGATCATGGAGGATATGTTAGCATGGGCTCCTAACCATTGGCACACTAGGGGCAGGAAGAAGCAAAACTTGAATTCGGTCATTTTGCATTAGCAAATGAAGAACTTCTTGGTTCTGATCTTGAAAGACAAGAAAGTAGAGAGGTATAATGTCGTTTCCTCCTTGGAAAACATCAAAAGGATGCTTAGGAACCAATATTTATGCTTTTACATGATAGATTCCTACTTGGTGCATGTGGAAGGCCATATTTCTTATGAATCATATTATGGTGACTTATTGGACCCTCTCAGTTCTAGTGTGATGGTCCTCACAACAATATCCTCCTTGAACAATGATTAGTGGCCAAGGAGGATAGATTTCAATGTATTAGTGTTTTTTCAGTCTTTGGGATGTGCTTCTAAGAATTTACTTATTTTGAAGGTATGAGAGTTTTTTTCATTTGTTTGTATCATGGCTCACCCCAATATATGTATTTGTGTTTGGTTTCATGGTGCCAATTATTTTTGTGATTAGTTAATTTTTATGCCAACGATGGCATGTTTGTATATATGTTTGCACAATTATGTGTTTGGGGGGCAACGTAATGCTTGACGCCTCTTTATGTATTACATCATCTTGGGTGTTCTATGCTTATAATAGTAAAGTATCGCCTATGATATTATTCAAGTATTTTATGTCTCTTTTTTGTTTAGTAATGTAATGGATCATGGGGCATTGCCCCTCTCATCGTCCTGAGTGCACAACTATGCTAGTTTTTTTTCTTTTGTATTGGTGCTTACTTGAGGGTTTTTTAGTATGAACTTCGCCTCTAGATGTATGGAAAAGAGAAACATACTCCAAATGGAGATGTATGGAAAATATAGGTATCTTTGTTTTTCTAAGTAATATCGGAGCCTCAATTTACAAAAAAAGAGGCCCCCTCCAAATTATCCCCAAACCATTCCCTTGTGTTCTGTAATATCCTTGAGATAAAATTTCATCTAATAATGTTAATAAAGGAAAAATAAGACGAAGGTCATGGGACACCTATTCCAAGTCGAATTTGGGCAAAACATCTTAGTGGGTGTTCTTTTGGTTTATCATGGCTAACGAATTTGGCAAAGGCATTGGAAAAGGAATTTGAAAGGTAAAGAGGCATTACTTGGCATTTTATTTATGAAAATAAAGGAAATTAGGAGAAAAATAAGGTGAAAGGCTAGAAAATTGCATGACAGGAAAATTGAAGGAAAATTAGAGGAAATTAAACAAAAAAAAGGTCTCAATAATAAAAAATCTTATTAGGATCAGTTCACAACCTTTTTTCGTTTCAGCCTGGAGCTCTCTCTACTCTCTCTCATATACTCTTGCAACACTTAGAGCATTCTTGGAGCAGTCCAGCATTGGATATTAGAATGCAAGGGAAGGACAAGAAAGAAAAGGAAAGAAATTATCCAACAAGAAAGAATTGGATCAAGCGGCTACAATGAGATTAATTTGTAGGTATTGAGTTGCATGTATGATTTCCTTGCTAGGTTTGGAATGCATGTGTGTATTTGGTTCTCTTATTGTCACTCGCATCATTTTTTCCAGGTGTGATATTATTTTTAACCTTTCCTTTCTATTTCCATATAGACATGGTGTGATGGAGTCCTTTTAATTGGTTGATCATTAGATTGTTAGATGGTTTTGGAACCAAGTGAATTGGTCCTAGGAAAATTCCCAAGGGCCTAGGAATCCCTTGACTGGTTTTGGCAGGATTGCAGTAAAGCCTCATGGTGGAGATAGGCAAATTTCTCAAGGTATTGGTCAAGAAATCTGAAGGCATCCAAGCTTGTTTAGGTTTTAATGATCCATTGACTATTTTTGATAGGATTTCGATAAAGCGTAGAAGTGTATGTTTATTTTTTTGGGGCTAGGAATATCTTGACCAGTAATGGCAGGATTGTGATAAAACCTGGTTGTGTAGATGCTTGATTTGGGCCTAGGAGTCCCTTGACTGGTTTTAGCAGGGTTGCGATAAAGCCTAAGGAAGCCCTAGGTGTGGTTTTGTGAGTCCCACATTAATGCTTGGAATATGGAATGGGGGTGATTGGCTAAAAGAAATATTTGTTTTAGCCTAATCTATGGTTGGGTGATACGTGGAAGTCCTTGTCTTAGTTGGTTTTTCCATATTTTAATAAAAGCTCTTTTCCTCTTGTTTTTTAAGAAAATTTATACTTGTCCTTATGTGGATTTGATGGTTGTTCTATCATTATTATTATTTTGGTTATATGTTGGTTATAAGCATGGTTTCATGAAATATTCTAGTTTTGGCTCTTAACATGTTTCAATTTCTAACTAAATGGTTATTGAATGCATGACCTAATAGATGTTATTGTAGATATTATGAGAGTACAAACACATTCTTGATGATTTTCAAATAAGTATGAGACCCCTATGTTCAAATATGCATTTATGACCTATAGATTACTTGTTCACAATGTGTTTGACGAAATGGATATCATGATTAAGCCCATTCTAGCCAAGTCTTTGAGAAAAATTGGTATGAATGTCTTTATCTCGATGTCATATATCATTTCAGAAAGTCTCATCAAGTTTCGGGCAGTGATATGGAGACAAACCCTCAAAAGGTCGCACTAATTCTAGGGTCGCATGCTCAGTACTAATAAATTCGTGTTTCAGTTACTATCCTATAGGCTCATCCATGCGATGGAGGGCCTACAGTTTCATGGGTGCAATATTATGCATGAAACTAGTAGTCTAGGTCAGTGAAAGAGAGCCTCGGCTCAGGGATTGGGAACTTGGATTGATTTTTTATGCCCTCAGGGTCCTGTAGCTCCTAAGGATGGTCAATAAGGTTTCATTTCTTGACTGCATTTCCTTAAGGTGATATAGGAATTTGGGTCATGTCAAAGTAGCCCTCATCTCATGTTTACCCTAGCATGGCAGTGAAAGTGGGTAAATATGAGAGGGGTGGTTACAGATTGGTATCACAGAATGGTTTAATCCTTGCACTAGATGGGCAAAATTTGTTTGTCATGTTTTCATGTCAGTTGTTTATATGGATGTTTTGCATGATTTTTCATGGTGATGATTTTCATACATGATGTCATGGTATGCAATTGGTATTATCATGCATGAATTCAATATGTTGATATGATTATGTATATACATGTATCATGCTAATCTTGATTGATTTTTCTAATGAGATAATTTCCCCTGAGCTTCACTAAGTATATTGATTATGTTTGTATTTGGTTTATTTCACATGGTATGTTTGTAGGAGAACAAGATCAAAGATGACTAGCAAATGCTGGATTACAAATCACGAGACTCCCCTTACAAATCATATGAGAAGCCAATAGATGAGTACTCTCTGGACATAGTTGATACTTTGAGAAGTTTAAGGCTAGAGATCAAAAGTTGCAAGGAAGATAATGAGAGGACCATTTAGTCATAGGAAATAATTTCCAAGGCATGTGAGAAACAATCAAAGGTCAACAAAGTTATCCTTTAGAGTTTTTCAGACTTGTAGAGACATGGACAACCAGGGATCAATTATGGATAGGAGGATAGATATAATGGGGCATATGGCAGTAAGCCTAATGGTGGGCATTGGTCAGACAGGGATGATAGAGTCAGAGATGGTAGGTTCTTGGATATACCTTATAAGAGAGTGTTTTCTCTACTAAAAAACCCTGTAGAATTTCACTACATTTGAATTTTGAATCCTACCTCATTGTTGTGTCAAATGTTTCCCTGGTCGTGAGTGTCATTTTTTGTTCTTTCATATGCCTTGAGTGTTCTTAAGTGTCGTTTCATTGTTTTGAATATCATTATATTCATTTCATGGTCACAACACCTTTCTTGTTGTAAAACGATACTTTTGGGTCGTAATCACACAAACTTTATTATTTATGCTTGGTGAATGTGCATAAAGTGGCATTTTGGTGTATATTAATTATTGGTTAAGTTTTTCTAAGTTATCTCAATGAGCTGGTATGTTTCACATGTAGTTTTATGTCAAGAAATCATCTTGCCCATCCCTTGACCAATCATCCAAAATTAGACAAATTTTGGTTCCAAATGAACCCATTAAGGCCAAGACCACATGAGCGCACTCTAAAGCCTTGATGAGTGATCCTTCATTGTTCATAAGTGCAACCTTCACCCTCCAACAAAGTTGGGTGCACTCCAAAAGAAAAAAATCCCCTCAAATGTCCCGAATGGTGCCCTCCAAGAATGGTTAAATCTTCATAGAGAGCACTCCTTTGACTTGAAGAAGTGCACCCTCCTTGAGTGCACCAGTGCATCCTGAAGACCTAAAGCTCAGCCCTTCAACCTTTCCCTATGTTCCATGTGCCCTCTTGGAATTCTTCAGTTCACTGTAGCACCTTTTAGGTATGAAGCTTCAACCTTCTTCCTTTAGGAGTGTGCCCTGCACCCACTTTAAGACCTCCTAAGAAAATGAGTGCGGCCTGAAGGCACGAATCCTCAGCCTTCAACCATGAAAAGTGCACCCTGCACCCTCCCTCTCTCCCTTGAGCATATAGTGGACACGGGAAACCCAAATATTTCACATTCGTCCTTCAGACTTGCAACATGTGCCCTACCTTGACTGCCTTGCTTCTTAGCGTGCATGAGCACATGTTGAAACCCCGAAGAACCTCCTCCTCAACCCTAAACCATTTCTAATGCATCCTTGTACAATGTAGCTCCGTTGACTATTTTAAGTGTGCCTAAAAGGAATGAAGAGGAAAATTTTCATAAAACATGGTAGAGTAAAATATTTTCAAATAGATATTTTCTCACCATGACTGATTGTACAAATGGGTATTCCCCGGACCTTATGGAAAGCACACATAAGGAAGATCAGAAAGAAGAGGATGAACAAAGGAAGCACAAGAAGAATAAAGAACATGCCTAAAAATTATTGATCAAAGCACCATGAACACTCCTCAGAGGGTGGAAGCACCATGATCAAATGATGATAAAGAACAAACGTAGTGGAACACATGTCACTACTATAGCAAGTCCATGTCATTAGCGTCTATCAATCCGAGTTACCCAAGATTGTGACATGTCAAATTTCATCATATAATGATGTGGAAGACAAAATTTATCATTGTAATCATTGTATAAGACAAACGAGTAGAATTCCAAGAGTCATGTGTAAACTTAAGAGTCAAGATATAAATAGGTCCTCATTTCTCACGTAAAGGAATTTTAACCTTGGCTTCTCCCATAAGGGATTAGAGATGAAAAGTTAGTACTTTTGGGGAGAAACTACTGGCTCCAACACCCCACTATTGGAGCAAGTCATGTTCATCATATTCATGCATCTCGGGACTTTTATCTAATATTTGAAGTCTTATGGCAAGTAAGTTTTCATACATGGATTATGAATGTTTGTAAGACTATTCTATGAATGTTTATGGTTCATTTTTTCTTTCACCGGTACTAAGGTAGTTGAACTATTTTGGTTATTTTAGTGCTTGCTGAGAATTTTTTGTTATGGTTATAACAATCATCACATCTCGTTGGACTATTACGCTAGGTGTTAGACGAAACAATCTCATTTACATGTGTATTTATTAGGGTGGTACTATTACCTCTCTCTTTGAGACTCACCCTCTTCCCATTTATAGTAGAAGAAATTTTATGTACCTACAATTGAACATTCACCAAGCACACTAGCTTACTTTTCGAAGGCAGATATGTGATTATTATCTCTCTTGTTGACAGCTAAAGCCAAGGTAGATATTTAAGTAGATGTTGGTCGAGTCAAATTCTAGATGGGGCTCCCATCCAAAATGGTGTGAGGCCTAATTAGGACCTCATATCAAGGATAAACCTTTGAATGTTGGCAATTCCATCATTGTCAATAGATAGGAAGTGGATATGGGTTCTACTCTAGTTCTAGCTCAAACAAGTACCATTCTCACCATTGCTGTCATCCTTAGAGGAGAAGTGACAAGGGATTATTTTTGAATGAGTTCAAGATAGCCAAGCCACCTAGATTTGATGGAGAGTTAAAGAAACAGAAAGATGCAGAGGCATGGTTTCTTGGAATGAATAAATTATTTGAGGTTCATGACTATATAGATAACATGAAGTCCAAGATAGTTATTTTGAACCTTAAAGGGAAAGCATACATTTGGTGGGAAGGTGTGAAGTGTGTCAGATACATTAGGATAGAGTTGTTGAGTTGGCATGAATTCAACAGACTCTTCAGGAAGAAGAACTTGTCATAGAGGTACTAAGATAGTAAGGCAAAGGGGTTGTCGAATATTGATTTGAGATAATTTTATCATCAGGTATGCATCAAAGAGGAGGACATCCACAAGACTTCTTTATAGACAAGGTTTGGACATTATGAGCTTGTTTTAGCTTCTTTTGTTCTAACTAATGCTCCAGCTACTTTCATGTTTTTGATGAATAGTTTGTTGTGTCCTTATTTGGACAAGTTTGTGATTGCATTCATTGATGATATATTAATATATTCTAAGAATGATGACGATAATGTCGAACACCTAGCATCATTATTGATATCAATAAGAAATCATCAGTTGTATGCCAAGCTTAGTAAAAGAAGTTTCTTTCAAACATAGGCACATTACTGGGAACATGTTGTTTCCAAAGAAGGCATAATAGTGTATCCGGAAAAGATAAGAGCTATCATGGAATGGTAAGCTCCTAGGAATATGGATGAGGTCATATCATTCATGGGTTTAGCAGGTTATTATAGGACATTCATCAGGAACTTCTCATAGATTTTGTATTCTATCACTTCTTTGCATAGAAAGGGAAAGAAATTTGAATGGATAGAGGAATGTGTAGCTAGTTTTGAGAAGTTGAAGCAATTACTTACAAATGCTCCAGCTCTAAAGATTAAATATCTAGATAAAGAGTTCAGGGTGTGTACAGATTCTTCTAAGAGAGGGCTTGGTTGAGTCCTAGTGAAATAGGGATAGGTCGTATGCTATGATTCAAGGAAACTGAATGAGTATGAGAAGAAGTATGTGATGTGTGATCTTGAGTTGGTATTTATCATTCATGCATTGAATATGTGGAGGAATTATCTTCTTAGTGGGAGGTTTTTATTGATGAGTGATCACAACGGGTTGAGATACGTTTTTGACCAACCCAATATGAATGTAAGACAAGATAGGTGGTTGCCACACTTAGTGAGTTTGACCTCAAGATCAAGTACATTAAGGGTAAGGAGAACAGGGTTGCATATTATCTTAGCAGAAGAGTACAAGTAAATCATATAGCAGTTATGAGTTCATATGGGACACATTTACAGGAACATACCTTATAGGTAGGACAACAGGATGACATGTATAGCGAGTTTAGGAACAAATTACAATAGTAGGGTACATGTGAATAGGATCTAGATTATCTTCTAGTGACATATGGTTTAGTAAAATTTACGGAAAAATCTATGTGCTGGAAAACAATGAGCTCAAGAATCTTATCTTGAGGGAATCTTATGCTAAGTTGTATTCAGGTCATCCGGGATATTAGAAGACGCTAACATCAGTTAAGAAGTCTACTATTGGCTGAATTCGAAGAAAGAAGTAGTTGAGTTTGTTGCGAGATGCTTTGATTTTCAACATGTAAAAGCATAGTGCAATCATCCAAGTGGTTACTACAGCTGATTTTGATTTTGGAATGGAAATGGGAGGTCATTTCTATGGATTTTGTTATATGTTTTTCAAGAACATCTAGACGACATGATTCCATCATGGTTGTGGTTGATAGGTTGACTAAGGTAGCTCATACTCCATAGTGGTTAAGTCTACTTATTCAGCTAGAGAGGTAGCTCAAGTCTTCATCAGGGAGATAGTGAAATTACATGGTATTCCTAAGAAGATTGTGATAGAAAGACATGCCAAGTTCACTTCCACGTTTTGGAAGGAGTTATTTACAAGTTTGGGTATAGAGTTGGCATTCGTTACAACTTATCATCCATAGAGAGAGAGGGTCAACAATATTTTGGAGGACACGTGGAAGATGTATGTTATGAACCAATAGAGGAGATTGGAGGAGTATCTTCCATTGGTGGACTTTACTTATAATAATGGGCATCAAGAGACATTGAGGATTAGTTCGTTTGAGGCACTTTATGGGTGGAGTTTTAATACTCCCATCAACTAGAGTGATCCATTGAATACGGTATTGGTTGGACCATACATGTTGGCAGAGATGGAAAGTAAAATGTAGGTTATAAAGAATAATATAAAGGAAACACAGGATAGAAAAAAGGGTTATGAAAATTAGAATAAGGTGTTTAAGGAGATTTAGGTATGGGAGCATGTGTACTTGTGGATCAAGCACAAAAGGAGATCCTTGAGGATTGGATCATGTGCAAAGTTGGCACCTTGGTGTTGCAGGCTTTTTGAGATCCTTGAGAGGATTGGACCAGTGGCCTACAAACTTGCACTACCTTCGACAATGAAAGTCGATGATGTTTTCCATGTTTCTTTTTTTAAAAAATATGTTAAAGATGTTGATAATGTGATTGACTGTTCTGTAGTAGGTGGAGCTAGAAGGAGAATCTAAGTAAGAACCTCAGTGCATTTTACAATGAAAATAGATCATGCTCCAGAACTGAGAAATCGAACAAGTTAAAGTGTAGTGAAAGCAATTTGGGCCCAATGAAGATACATGAAAGATGGTTGACCAGATGTGGGATTTATATCCTTCATTTGTTTCCAATTGAGGAAAAGTATTTTTTGTATACGTACATATTTATGTATGGTTGTTGTTGTAAATAATGCAACGAGCTATGTTATAAAGATCCAATAAGCGGTATGGTTTTCATGTTGTTATGTTTGACATGTTGGTTTTGCTTTCAGTGGGATGTCACTATAAATATTGCATTGAGCTAAGTTATAAAGCTCCAAGGGCAGTTTGTTTTGGTTTTAGTAGTATTTTCTAGTTGTAGGTGTCATAGAACACCGAGGATAGTTTGTCCCTAATCGGGTGGGGTCTATAATGGCCCCAGGTTAAAATTTCATGTAATAAAGTTAATAAAGGAAAAAATGAGACCAAGGACACGAGACACATATTCCTAGATGAATATTGGGCAAAACATGCTAATGAGTGTTCATTTGTTTTATTATGGATAAGCAAATTTGAAAAAGAATTTGAAAGGTGAAGAGACATTAAAGGAAAATTAGAGGAAAGTGAAGAAAATGTATGTCTCAATAATAAAAAGGCTTATGAGGATCACTTCACAACCTTTTGTTAGTTTCTGTCTAGAGCTCTCTCTTTATTATGTCTCTCATACTCTAGCACACTTAGAGCATTCTTGGATCACTCTAGCATTGGAGAAATAAAGGAGAGGGAAGGACAAGAAAGCAAAGGAAAGCAAGGATCAAGCAAGGGAGAGTTTGATCAAATAGTTATAGTGGGATTACCTTGCAAGTATCAAGTTGCATGTATGATTTCCTTGCTAGATTTGGTATGCATGGCACATGCATGTGTGTATTTGGTTTTCTTGTTGTCATTGACATGGGTTTTGTAAGGTGTAATGCATGTGTGTGTATATATATATATATTATATATATATATTAATATTTAACTATAAAAAAATTATTAATTAATCTTAAACATATGGATTAAAAAAATATTTTACATTATATTTTAACAAAATTTTACATTTATTTTAATCATATTAATAAATTAGGTTAAGAGAATATTTTAATTATATATCAAATTATTCCGTTAATTATTTAAAAGTACATGTATATTCAATTAAATTTAATAACATAATACAAACAAGATAGTTTAGTCCATTAAAAATTATGGATTTAAAAAAATTTCATAAAATATTATTTTGTTCAAAGTAACTTAGCATCCATGCGGTGGATTCATCGAATTGGAGTAAAAGTGGTAATTGACTTAAATTTGGTAGAGTTAGGGAAACTGGATATTTCAGAAAAATTCAAGGTATTAATGTATGAAATGGGTATGTGTTAATTATGACATCTATGAAGAGGCACAACAAAGTGTGGGGAGTTAGTAATGTTACTTTTTATTTCTTTGATTTTAGCGTATCACTTACTAATTACACTTTAAGATGGATTGATATGCACAAGTTTACTTGTTAGATAATCTTGTAATATGCATGAATAGATCACATTTGTAAAGTAGAACCATCATCAGATGTTGAAATTCAAATCGAAGCTATGTCCCTTTACTATAAATTTTGTTTTACATATTTAAATATTTAATATTTCTAAACATGATTAAAAAAAAATGAGATAATATTAAATTGCATTTTTCCATCAATTTTTATTACATAAGTTGAAAAACTAAAATTGTAAAAAATTTAGAGACATGATTACAAAACAAATGGACATTATTAATATATTTAAATATTTAATATTTCTAGACATGATTAGAAAAAATGAGATATTATTAAATTGCATTTTCCCATCAATTTTATTACATAAATTTGAAAACTAAAATTATAAAAAATTTAAAGACATGATTACAAAACAAATGGACATTATTAATTTGTGCCTAAAGTTTAAGAGTTTTAATATGATTGTGGAAAGCACTTCATGAAATAAGAGCAATGTGCAAAGCTAATATTTAAAAATATTGACATTAATATTTAAAAATATTGGCATGAATAAGACTTTCAAAGTTAAGGTGGAATTAAATTTTTGACAGATAAGTTTCTTAATAATGTTAAGAAATAAATATTTATTTTTCCAGATTAAACATTACCACTTGGGTTGGTCGATATTAAACTAATAGTGATAAACAAAAAAATTAATTGTCATACATTTTTTTAATAATATTGAAAAATAAATATTTATTTTTCGAAGTTAAAAATTACAATTTGGGTTGGTCGATATTAAACTAATAGTGATGAATAAACAAATTAATGTCTAAATTGGAGAAATTAATTTGCTACTTATGTACAAGTACTTCATAAATTTTGGTGGGTAGGAACCACGTGTAAGTATGCACATTTACATTTTTATTAATAATAATAATAATAATATCTATTTTTAAGGTCACGGCTAAGCTAGACACCAAATTGGTGTGTGAAACCCCCTTGTTTGTGGGACAAAGGACCCACCTCGTATCCATAAATCTTATAAAAACAAAATATGTGGTAAAATTATCCACATTATCCATGGTATTGTATTGTGGAATGGTTGCAACAATATATTCAAGTTATGGTCCAATTAAATATTTGAAAAATACATTTTATAATAATATTGAAAATTAAATATTGACTTTGTGTCTATTTTGGAATATGGTTTTAAGAATTTTAATTTAGTTAACAGAAATTATTAAATAGATGGAAGGGATTTAACCTTCAAGGAATATTTTAGATAATGATTGTGGGAAACATCCCATAAAATAAGAGAAATATGCAAATTTTAAGAATAAAGAATCGCTATATAAATATTCAAAAATATTGGCATGAATATTGCAACTGTATTAAAAATTTTTTTTATAGAAAATATGTGATATAGTTATCCATGTGATGTTATATTGTGTAAAAGTTGAAATAAGACTTTCACAATTAAGGGTGGAATCAAATCTTTGACATATATTTTTTTTAATAATATTGAAAATAAACATTTATTTTTCAAAGTTAATAATTACAACTTGGGTTCGTCGATATTAAACTAATAGTGATGAACGAACAGATTAATTGTTATACTTCTTTCTTGGCAAGGGACTAATAAATTGATGTCTAAAGTGGAGAAATTAATTCTCTACTTATGTACAAGTACTTCATAAATTTTGGTGCGGGAACCACTTGTAAGTATGCACATTTACATTTTTACTTACTCCATTTTATTGAAGTGCTTCAAACAAATAAATAATGGTGGGCACTAACTTTTGGTCAGTGTATGGCATAAATATTGCAATTGTATCTAGAAATCATAGAAAAACAAAATATGTGGTACAATTATCCAAATGGCATTGTATTGTTGAATTACTGTAGCAATATCTTCAAGTTGTGGTCCAATTAAATGTTAGAAAAGTAGTTTTTTTAATAATATTGTAAATTTCCCATGGGGCTTTGGATTGACGGTGAATGGGTGCATTGTTAAGGAACTCCTTGTGATAGGTCACTGGTTCAAATTCCCCACCCACCAAAAAAAAAAATATTGAAAATTAAATATTGACCTTGTGTGGAATATGGCTTTTAAGAATTTTAATTTAGTTATCAATAATTATTTGATAGATGGTAGGGATTTAACCTTTATGGAATATTTTAGAATATCCATAATACTATACACAAATGAAATGTTGAGATTTATGTTCAAAGCAGTTATTTCATTTTTATCCTTTTAATCGATTTGATTAATTAGAATTTAACTCTAACCTTGAAAATACAATCTCACTTCATCATAGCTTTTTCAATTATTAACCAACAATATTTTTGATAGATTAGTAATAATCAACAAAATAAATTCTACTAAAACCTAATGAAACGACACTTTCCAATCTGAAAATAAAAAAATTGCCCACTTATTTTTCTTCCATGTGCCTTCAAAAGTTCTAATCGTTGGTTGAGTGTATTGTGCATATTCTATAGAGGCAACATGATTTTTTGGTCGAAGTGATCTTACATAGTAAACAATCACAACCCTTCAAATAGATTCAACCATTTCTCATCGTAGCAATGCTTTTTATTTAATAAATTTGTGATTTATGTTCATGGTGTCCAAAATGTCTTCATCGACACTTTCTTCACCTGGTAGTATAGCATCCTCTTCTGGAAATGGTGGATAATATATATATATATATATATATTAATAATATATATCTGTGTGTGTGTGTGTTATCATAGCCATATTAATAAATTAGATAAAAATTCCCCTAAATGGGGGAATTAATGGGGGAGGGGGGCCTTGGGGTAATTCCCACCACCCCCTCAAACGTGATGGGAAATAAAGGAGTCAATAACATTTCTTTATTTCACATGGAATAGCAGGCAAGGCTCATGGTTAGAATTCACTATTTATTGCAATGTTATGGAGGGATTTATTTCCATTGTTGAGGGTTGATATAGAGGCAAGGGTTGGTCCTTGGCCTCTTATTGCATTCTTTCTTTCTTGTTTTAGCTAGCGAAGACCTATCCATTAAGTTCTAGGCCTAGAATTCTGTAAATGAGGGGTAAATGTGATGGAATGTGAAGGTGGTGGAAGCATTGGCCAAGTTTCCTAAGAACTAGGGTTTCTGTTTCACTACTAGGAGCTTTGAAGTTTGGTGAGTTAATGTATTTCTCAATTGTTGTTTTCTTTGTGGTTTTTCACTTTGTCCATATTTATTACCTATTTTTCTTGGTCAGTTTGTTACTTAGGAAAGATGAGTTCAGTTTTGAGGATTCATAGTCTTGGTCTTTGGGTCTAGATTATCAATCTCACGTTTTGTTTTAGGTTTGGAGTGGCTTGTCTTTTTGCATGCATCTCTTGTTAATGAGTCACACATTTTGGTCAAAATCTAGGTAGAAATTTATTATTTGGTTTTATTAAGTTTAGTGTGTTGGTATGCTAAATTTGTGGCAAGGGTAGAATGGCCCTGTGTTTTCTGTTTAGGGGTTGTTTTCGCAGAGTTGGTGCTTGGGGTGAATGTTTATTTTTGGGTCATTGGGTTTGACTTCTATATA
Source organism: Pinus taeda (assembly GCA_000404065.3). Lineage (NCBI taxonomy): Eukaryota > Viridiplantae > Streptophyta > Pinopsida > Pinales > Pinaceae > Pinus > Pinus taeda. Next base: position 163,294 of record APFE031437652.1, read on the forward strand.
AAGGTCATTGAGGCTTTTGTTTATCTTGATAGGGTCTATGTCGAGTTTCGATCTTATGTTCCAAGCTATGGAGTTGACATTTTAGGATGGCGACCTTGTCTTGTTCTTGTTGGGCATAGTTTTTTTTGTTGTTATTTGGCACTGAGAGGAATTCAGAATAGCTTTACATGGTGTGACCTCAAGGTTTCATCCATGTCATCAGGGCATGGAGTGAGATCATCAGTTCATCTGGTGTAGCTGGAGTATCAATGTCTCGGGTAGTTGAGAGTTCACCCTCTTCTTCCTCAGTCACTTCAATGATTGGAGCTTCATCAATAGAGATATTTTTAGGAGCATCAATTTGAAAGAATTTTTTATGTCCAAGGGAGTATTTTTTCAACACCATAGTAGTAGAGCCCTCATTTCCTTCTTTCAACCATTTTTGTCAGAAGCACTTTTTGAACCTTAAGTGTTTGGGTGGGGGTCATAGCGAGGATGGGACGTGCCTGTTTAATGAATTTTGGACGATTGAAATGGGAATTTAAAGAAACTTATACCTGTAATGTCTTCTTGCATGCTTCCATCCAAGTAGATGGGTGATGCATTTTGATTTATGTTATTAAAACCCTAACTATTGAACCTGATATGTACTGTGGCGGTAAAACACCAATTGCTATATTTGATCTGTGCAGCGGTGGATGAATGCCAACTACTGGATCTGATCTACATGATAATGTAGGGGGTGACCTCGAGGGTATTATGGTCACAAATGAGTTTCAAGTCCTACAAATCGCAATATACACAAGGGTCCAACAATAGTACTCAGCCCAATCTTTCAGAGCACTAGCTAATGAGGATCGAGTGTACCCTTAGTTGCACTACCAGACTACCCTATTGTACATGTGTGTAATATCACCAAGTGTATTTCTTAGTGTACTGTAGCTACAAGACATCTCACTTCTTATCTAACATGAGGTTTTGGGTATCCTAGTGGGCTTCCAATAGACCCAAGGGTATGTGGAAGTGTATTTTATGTGTTGTTTTGTCCAGTGTGCTACTACTCAAAGGGTTACCCATGGGGATTACAATGGAGTCCAACAGGTGTGACCACCTCTTGTAGTTTATGTGCGCATGCCTCCCCAAATATGGAGCTCTATGTTCCTAATGACAGATCTTGTGGTTTAAAGTCATCGGAACACATCTCTAGCCTAAAAACAAATTTTGTGAAAATTGGAGGTACGGTTGGCCCTTAAAAGTACTCTAATAACACTAGTTATGCACTTGACCTATGAGAATAACAAAATGCCAAAAATACAAAACAATATTTCTAGAAACACAGAAATATCACAAGAATTGAGACAAGTTGCAAATATGTTTTATTATTCAGAAGCATATTGCAATTTTCACTTTCCTCTTCAAGGGGGAAACCTTGAAAAGAGTAAAGCTCGATTATAATAAGACTTGATGATTCTTAGTCCCTATTTCACTTAACAAGATAGCATAAGGCCTAAACGAATAAAACTATAACTTCATCGCCTGGGGAAATTTGCTTTTGCGACCGAGAGCCAAGCTTCGACAGGGAAAGATGTCGCTGAGGCCGAATGGGAGGATGGAAGCCCCGAGAAAGATGGGATACAAGGCGGTCGTGAACAGAGAGGAGGCTTGCAGGCGGCGAGAAGACGACATGTTCGAGATCCGGAAGAACAAAAGGGATGAGGGTTTGATTAAGAAACGTCGGGAAGGGGGGATCCCTGCCCCGCCAAGCTCTGCTGAGATCCCCATGCAAAACTAGCAACGACACGCTATGGATCATAGGACCAGAGATCTAATCTCTCGAATTGTTGCTCAACTCGTCCATCGGGGGAATTCACAGTTGCAGAATGAAGGAGTTCTCGAGCGCATCGATTGCAGATCGAAAGGCGGGGCGTCTGGATTCAAGGCATTTGTCCTCGGAACTGCAGGCGGCATCAGAAAACCCCTTTCCATGATCATGAAAATCAATCGGTTGGTCTCAGTCAATACCCTTGGTGTCAATGCAGATATTAGCGAAATGGACACCACCATCGTTGTGCGTGGATTTGTGGGCAAAGAGCAGCCGGAAGCAGTGTTGATGGGAATGGATCTTGTGAACATCCCTGCGTAAACTCCACAGAAACCTGGGATTACTAGGGACGATGATCTGATCCTGTTTAAAAACCCCAGATCCGCCATTGATCAATCATATGGGGCTCTCAATAGACATCTCAGCCATGATATTGTAAGTTTGACACCTCAGATGGAAAACTGCCATGGCAGATCTGCTCTCGAAAGCACAAGAAGCCCTGGCACTAGGTCTAGGCACTTCATTGACGCTTTTCAGATCCAAATTTCTCAGCCTACAAGCAAAACCATCTTGCAATGGGTCAGTTCTTCAGATCTGGTGCTGGATCTCAAATTGGATCTAGAACGGCGGATCAAGATCCCTTCAGGCCTTCAGAGACTTCTCTTCAAGGTAAACAACTTGAAGACCTTCTTCCCCTATCTTCTTACAGCATTACTAGGAACAACTCTTTGGTGGTAACCCTTCATCTGAGAGGAGGTGCAGGGGGACAGTCATCCTCTGCTCGTCCCTTCTCATACAAAGATGCAGTACACTTTGAGATCCCCAAACCCTCCGAGACCCTTAAACCTAAGCCCTTTTTGCTTGATAAGATAGAAGAAGTTCCCTTTGTTGAACTCAACCATGAAGAACTTCTTCTATAATGTGGGTCAACCACTTACAACTATTATGAATGTGGTTAACCGCATATGGGCTTTATTGACTCAACTAACTAACTGTGACTCTCGCTAGGCCCCTTGGGCTTATTACATAAATAAATGGGTTAGGGTTCGACCCTATCATAATTTGGTGGGGTAAAGGCACATGATTGGCATACCTTAATTAATTTAATGATTTTGGTATATATATTTTTATATTAGTATATGTACATCTTTATAGTTTTTTTCTACATAATATTAAAAAATTAATGATTTATTTTTATTGTTATAGTATGTTATACCTTTATCTCTCCTTGATGACTTCGAAAACAACATCAGACAAGTTATATATGATCTTGGAAAATACATGAGGAAAGTAGCAATTTATATCTTGAGTGTTTTTTTATTTAGTTGTTCAAATTTTAATGACATGTGTTTTATTTGTAATGTAATATATTATGCTTTGTTGAAACATGTTATTTTATTGCATCATTTGTAGATGGTTTTCATTAAAAGAAACACATAAATATGATATAAATCATTGGAAGATGGAAACTCGTTAGCTAATGTGTGAAATACGAAAGTATATAGCTTCGGAAATTTTCAATGCATAAGAACACTACCTCATACACCAAGTTGAGGAGATTGAATTTTGTGGAATTGTAGACACAAGGTCAATGTGGATGGCGAAGAGGAACTTGAAATCATTGAAGGCTTTGGATAGACAAAGATCCCACTGTAAGGGTTCTATGGTGATATATGGTGTATCAATCAATGCTTTATATTAGCCTATATCTTCCTATATTAGTAGAAAATATGTGTGGATCACATTTAGGATATGAACTACATCAAAAAAATTATTGGGGAAATGAAGAATGATGAGAGTGAGAGGTAATTAAATATTTAATGTGGATATATATGTATATGTGTATGTGTGTTTGTAAGTTTTCATTTTTTTGTATATCATACTTCCTTATTTTGTATTATTTCATCAAGTATTAATATTGACCATGGTAACTAATCTTTATTAGCGAATTATTATTTTTTCACACAGTTTCTCAAGATGGTGATGCATTACATTTATACATTGCAAACAATCTTGATTGGATGAAGCCATGGACTGAAAGATGTGAATAATGCTATGGTATATTATCATGGGGAACAATGTCTACATTAATTACAGAAGCTTGTCGTGCCCGAGATGCCAATATTATGTATATGGAAATTTATTTAGCAATTAATGGTTTGAAAGGTAAATAGGAAAGCATGTTGTATTTTCACCCTGCACTATTTTGTGATTTTTTATAAAATATTATTAATGTACTCAAAAATTTAGGTGTGGCTTTTTAGATATTTTCCAAGTTATATGAATATATTTATTAATTGACAATGCCTTTTTCATGTGTTTGGAATATTTCATTTCAAACACCACAATTCTATGTGGTACAATGGCCATAAATTTCAAATCAAAAAGTTGGATGAAAAGAGAAAAACCTCTGATTATGGTATAGCTACAGTCTTCTAGGTCAATAATATTTCTTCTAGAAGTGACACACCTCCACAAGTCTCTGAAAGTCGATACTATGGTTAGTTGGATGACATACCTGAGTCTGACTTTGATTCTTTCAAATTGGTTCTATTTGATGTGAAATAGTATAGGCTATGAATGAACGAAAATAATCATGGTAGAATTATTATTCAATATGATAATGGATTATCCATGGTTAATACAAGGCCATTTGAGCCAGGATTGGATAGCTATGTTCATCCAAGCCAATACGAACGGGTCTTTTATTCAAAGGTTCTATGTAGAATGGGCTGGTCATATGTTAGTAGATATGATCCAAGAGGAAGGCTGGTAGATTTTAATGTAGCAGAAGAATATGATAATTTTGACGAGGATCATGATGTATACGAGAAGTTAGTTGATCATGTCTCAGATCATGAAGATGTTGAAGAAGTTCAAGGAGATGTTCGAGACAATCTTCTCGATGAAGATGATATCGATGATGTATTGCTACATGAAGAACTTGTTGTTGAACCAAATGATGGCATTGATGATTATGTTGAAATGGCTACTCATTTCAACATCACTTTTGAACTAGATGGCATAAATGTTTATTTGGATGAAGAAGAATATTAATGATATTGAAATTTTGAAATGTACAAGGTATGCATTTATATGTTTTTAGTTGACTTGTTCTCTTCGTTTAACTTAATTTTTTGTTTTATTATTAATTTCTATATATTCTTGATTCTTACTATGTTTATTTCAAATATTTTATAGTAAATAAATTGGGTATTGGGAATATTGAGAGTGATGTGAAGGGGGGGTGGGGAGGGCACCTGGATCCATATGAGATTATGCCTTCACATGATTGGCCTTGTTGAGTAGAGAATATTATATTATTCTTGAAACCAAGAGAAGATGATTATTTGCACTAACATCAAGCTTGTTTTTGTGGCGAATACATGACATAATTTATTATATCTCTCTTATGCTCTTGATTCCAATTTAAAATTATATGAGTTCCCATGAATGCAACAATAATGGCTAGGAACGAGTTACCTGCAGTACATATCTCAAGTTTAATGTTAGCAATCTTTGACTTACCTTGGATAATGACCAATCCACCACTTAAAAATTACTATTAATTAGTGTTTCAAATGATGTTCTAACTAATTTACCCACATATAGTGACATGTGAATGGGGCTAACATTGAAATTTTTTCTATTTGTAATTGTACACACTACAATTTGACATGGAAATACACTCGTTTAAATGGTTAAATAATGTGGAGAATAGATCACCCTCAAAGTATTAATTTCCAGTGAGAATAATAAGTCATGTTAGAAAATGTAAAAAAAATTCCATATTTTATAAATTTTTAATGAAAAATTATAAAAAAAACATAGAAAATAAAAAACAAAATATAAAGGAAGAATGAGAAATATGAAATAAAAACTTTGTAGAATTTTATTTTATATATGATGAGTTAATAAATGATAGGTTCGAAAGTATGAATGGACCAAAATATAAAAGAAAAAAGGGTTCATGATTAATACCAATCACATGAAAACTGATTGTGTGTACCAAAAGTATAAAATTAAAAAATGGGTCACAGTGATCGCTAAATTAAAATCGACCATGGGCGCCAAAGGATAAAAGAAAAAAATGGGTCACAACAAACGCACATCATAGGAAAAGCATCTTGTAGAGCCAAAGTGCATGGAAGGATCGTCGTCCATATTCAAAGTGGTCCATAGAATTTTCCATACCATTGAATAATTTTGGAGCCCTAATGAAGGCAAATCATTTGGGCCACAACAAAGTTGGAATATACCAATTGGTTTAGGCTATGAATAGGTCAACCCCCTAAAATGGTCATAACCTTTTTTTTTTTGTTTATGTTCTCATCTTGGACCATGTATTTAGACTTTGCTTGAGTGGAGAGTAGAGAAAGTAGGGAGGATGAATAAGGAGGTTATTAGTGGCTCAATGTCCGCATCACAAAAATGGTATTACTCATTCATATTTTGTTTCTCTCTATATTTGTTTATGTACCAAGGGTTTGATACTTCAAGAATAGTGGTTCCATGAATATTTTGCGTAGCATTCGAGCGTTATACTACTCATTGTGAGTGTAGCTTATCTAACTTAGCACACAAGGCATGCTTTAACTATTTTAGTTAATGTTTTACAAAGATGATATGTCATGAATATTAATACATGTGATTCTTTGTGGATGCATCATAATGTCTATCAGTGAATCATTGAATACTTCACTGTGACATAATAATTTTTCAAATTTCGATGTTTCTCTCTTATTACTGAGCTGGTAGAGCATTGGTTACCACTACAATAAGCCTGATTTTACTCTAATAACATATATGTAGCTTAGTGATGATCAACATTTGGTTCCTCACTCATTTTCCAAGGTAAAAATTAACCACCTACTTTGAGTGAGGTATAATACCACGTCATGTTTCATTAAACATAATATTAGGTGGAGAAGGCCATATCCATGTTCAAATACATGGGTCCAAATGATGTTATTCCATTTGGTACGCATGGAGACAAACCTAAAGATGATATATTATGTTACCATAAGAAATAAATGGATTTAAAAAATTATAACTCTAGCATAATTACTTAAGATCAAACTATCCTTATGTTCCAAATCTTTTCTTCCCTGACGTAATCTAAAATTTCTTTCATGTGGGTGAACAATCTAACCTTGATAGTTGATCTATGACTTTTATTGAGAGTCTTAATAATGTACTGTGTGGTTTTCTTATTTGAATTATTGAAACCACAAGCTTATAACTTCCTTGTTTTAGATTTATTTAGTTTCATCTACCAAAGGTTGGCTCAATTTGTATTATTTTTTCTTGTCTCGTAGTCCCATTTATGTAGTTTTTTTTCCATAAAAAAACTAGGTTTGAAAATGCCATAACTACTCAGATGCATGATATAGGACTAGTCCTTTATTCCTCATGTTTGTATGTCTTTATATGTCCATCAATTAAATTTTTATGTTGATAGCCATTCTTTAACATTTCTTTTGTAATATTTCACAACTTTAATTATATTAGCATGTGGAAGCTTAATCTGCGTGGAAAAGCACATGCAAAGCCAAAGTACATGATTAAAAATTTTGATTTACATGTGACGTGAAATTTTAATTATTTGTTTATATAATTGAAATAATAACTTTTATTTTGTTGAAATATGTAATCTGAGCCACATGAAAATCATGTTATTGATAAGGAATACTTTTGGTCATCCCCCAAAATTAAGGTCACAATAAAAAAGCATGTGAAGAAAACAAATAAACAAATTATGGAGTTGATTCATAGTAAGGATCAAAGTCCTACGACTAGAACTAGGATCAAGGAATTGAACAAATATACTAAGATATACAAGGTAATAAACATATTTTAAAGTGATTTTTTTTATGCTATAAGTTCAATTATAAAATATTGTTTTTTAACTTTTACATTGTCTAATCAAAAAAGAATTTTGTTTCTTATGTAGGGTTATTTGGAGGCACTTTTCTACCCTCATCAATTTGCTAATCCTCAACTTGGTGTTTGTTTTGTTGAACCATCGAGATATTACATCAACATTTGTCTAACACTAGCACCCTACATATATCTATGAGGCAGTTATTTTCTTCCCCAACTTTGAGTGGTCATACTCCAATAAGTCACAATGGGTCTGTACCATTGGTTGTGACTGATAAGCACATCCCTCTCGATCCAAACATGCAATCGCACTCTATATCACGTGGTGACATAAGTGACCCTAGTACTAATGACACTATGTATACATTTCCTGACGCATCACGTGTTAAGAGCATAGGGAAAAATGTGTGCACATTTTTTATGAATGAAAAAGGAATTCCATTAAAAACACCAAAAATTCCTAGTATTTTTTGAGTTTCTAACTGTTTCATGTTGTCTATCTCAAACATAAGTCATCTATATTATTATTTTCAAACTAATGATCATATATTTTTGCATGTAGGTGACAACTTGTTTTGTAAAATTTATCTACAAATTAGAATGCTTGTCATATTGGGCATGTGTATTGATAAGCCGTAGTATTGACCCATGATATTATAACAAAAGCTATTTATAAGTTAAGAAAACCTATTGTAAAATTGGAATGAATCCCCATGGTTAATAATATGGTTTAATATTAATTCTTTTTACAGTTAATAACCAAATAATAACTTAATTTAAAATAAAATTTTATGATTTATTTTTTAATAGGGGTACTTTGAGATGTTTCTTGGAATAGGTGTTTTGATATTTATAATAGATGGGTAAGTATTTTGATGTTTATCATTGATGGATATTTTTCACCATTTATTTTTCATTTGATTTATATGATTGTCTTAATTTTTATGATTTTTTAAATTTTATTAATGTGAAATGTATTATAAAACTAGTATTTTAATACCTATTATGAATTAATGCTGGTTTTAATCATATAATTGAACTGATTATTTTTCAAAACTAAATACTATAATTAATAATGATTAATAATCAAATCTATAATTAAAATCTTACTTATGATAATTAAAGAGGATCATTTCCCCGGCTGCGGGTGTTTAATATGGTATTAAATGCGGGGGCGGCCTGATTATTGGGCAAGTGGCCGCCCATATCCACCATATGCCCGATGAATCGAGAACCAGCCTCTTCTGTCCGGCCAGGATTAATGCAGACATTAATGCGAAGTGGGAGATCGGCTGTTCGCAGTGTTATAACCGTCAACCGCCTCGGCCCGCAGATGCAACGTGAGCAGTTGGAGTGTGTTGGAATGGTTAGCCTCTGGAAGGTTGTTTCTTGGGATGTTAAGTCTGTGTGTTGGTCGCTCTGGTCTTGGATGAATGAACCGTTGGTGAGTGTGCCAAGATTTAGACCTCGGCCCTCTGCACAGAAGGCCTTGGTCTTTACCTTGGGACGCCAGGGAATTCTTGTCCACCTACTCCAGTTGGTTCTGGTCACTGTGTGCAATTTGTCCATTGGTGCTCTGGGAGATACTCAGCCTCAATTTCGCTGGGTCACTGTGTGGAATTTTCTCTTTGGTGCTCTGGGTGCTACGCGGATTCCGTTTATCTGCGTCCCTGTGAGCCATTTTCCCTTTGGTACTTTGGGTGATACTCGGCTTCAGCTCATTCGGGTCCCTGTGAGCAATTCGCCCTTCGGTGCTCTTGAAAAATATCGGCTTCAGCTTAGGGTGGTAAGTTTTGGCCCTCACACTTGCGTTCTTCCAAAGGTTTCTTATCTTCTTTGTAAGCTTCTACACTGGTTCACGGCTCTCTGTAGCGAAGAGCAAACGCGGTCTCTGGGCAGCATTGTGTGTAGTTTTGTTTCAGGATGCCGCGTGAAAGGCAATGCCTCATCAGTAGGCGGGGTGGTTCAAGGGGAGGAGCGAGCTTCCTCGCCACGATCCTCAGCCTCATTCGACTCCCCCTCTGAAGAAATTAGTTCCCCTGGAGCTAGACGGGGACGTGGCAGAGGAAGAGAGCGGGGAAGGGCAGCGGCGTGTCCGTTCAGTTCTCATCCCTCCACCCGCTTCCGATTTCCATGCGCCCTGGACAATGCCATTTACTATGTTTCAGTTCGGATTGAAAAATGTGATCATGCAGACAAGCCAGAGGTCCCAGCGGAGCCACGGCCACCCTCGCTTGTTCAGTGTCCGCGACTGCAGCTTGCGGAAGCCTCGGGTGCGGTGGCGGGAACAATGGCAGGAACAATGGCAGAAACAAGTGAGCCTGCAAAGAACGATGCACCATATACAGACTCGAGCGCATCTGATCAGTATGCATGTCCAGTGGTGGAGGAGCAACCATCCACCTCCGTGGATGCTTAAGCGTGTTGCTTGGTTGTTCTGGTTGTTTTGGCGACTGCTCGTTCAGTCTCAGTACGTCGGCACGGTGGTCACAGTGGGTAATGGGGGTCAGCCAATCCTGTTTTTTGGGTCGATTCACGTCAAAGTTTGTTTGTCTGTTATGTTTGTAGTTATGTATGTGGGTTCTTCACTATTTGTAAGTTCTTCCCTCGCTTCGGCAGGGATTGGGAGTTTATCGCACATGTCCAGTTTTATATGGGTTCTGGTTTGGGGTCATTGGAAAGTCTCATAGTCCTTCAGTCTCTCAGGCTTGTTTTCAGTCACAGTATGCAATATTGTTCAGATGTAGCCAGCTCTTCATGGCGGATGTAAAACATTTTGTTCTCCTTTCTGTATAATATTAGAAGTAGCATGAATTACATAAAGAAGATCATTTTTCTTTAACAAATCACATCTTTATAACTCCAATATAAATCTAGGAATTTAATGAATTCTAACTATTTGAAAATTTATTTTGTACCAATTTTAAAAATAAAATGATTCTCTTATATTCAATAAAGTATTCCATAGATATTACAATATTTGGTCAGAACTCCAAGGAATGGGACAAGCCAAGGAATGGGACAAGCCGGACGTTAGAACAACTGAGACCATTTGAGTTTTTGATTTGTAATTAGCATTGGGTTGCCAATTCTTAGGAATAACGGTATTTGCAGTCACCCTTTTCTTGCCGGAAAGTGTTGTCAAACGAAGAGAAAAAGGAGCTTGGAGAGGGCCAGCACTATTCAGAGCCCAATCTACACCCCATACTTGCCTCATGTTTTGCCATGAATTAGAATTGGCCTGCACAAAATAAAAATGAAAATGAATCCCTGATATAATCAAGATATTCAAATAACTATAATTTCATATATATATATATATATATATAATACACGACGATACGATACTATATATATATACACGAACGATACGATACCTTTTTCGGAGCTCAACTTTCCCCAATTACATCTCCCCTATATATTGAATAAATACAAGAGAAATAATAATTGAGAAGGTTAGTATTCCTCGTGCATCACGTGGAAGTTAATATTCACTCCCGAATATTGGCAGGTGTCATGTACATCAAAGACGAAGTGTTTCAGTCTGCGAATTATGTTTATCATAGATTTTGAAAATATTTTAAAATTGAAGGTTACATTAATTGTTTTGAAATTTGCCATCTAAATAAAGATATCCCATAAAAATAAATGAAATACATAAATATTTTTAAAATTTATATTCTACACATAAATATTGAATAAAAAAAAAATATTTCTCGAATTTATTAACTACTTAAAAATATCTAATAAAAATAAATGAAATAAATAATATATAATTCGATTTTTGGAATAATATAGTTATCCTTCCAATTTTACTGAGATCTACTTCACTAGCATCATCTTAAATCACCACACTAGAGTTTTTTCTAGTACCAACACCATTTTCAGTGCACTCTACCTTTTTCCACTCAATTTTTGAGAATTCTCAAGAAAATATATACTTTATTACTAAAGGTATCCTTGTCAGATCTTGACGAGATTGGTAAAGCCTAAGGGTGGAGACAAGAAAATTCCTCAAGGCATTGATTAATAAATCTAGAGGAATCCAAGCTTGTTTAGGGCCTAGTGATCTCTTGGCCAATTTTGGTGGGGTTGCAATAAACCGTGTTAGTGTATATTTCTTTGTTTGGGCCTTGGAATCCCTTGACTAGTAGTGGCAAGATTGCGGTAAAGCTTGGTTGTGTAGGCACTTTTTTCAGGCCTAAGAGTCCCTTGGCTTATTTTGGTGTGATTCCGGTAAGTCCTAAGAAAGAACCGGTTGAATTTTTGTGACTCCCACATTCATGGTTGGAATATCGTGCTAGGGTAGTTACCCAAAAGAAATATTTGGTTCAGCCCAATTTGTGGTCACGTGATACATGGAATTCCATAACTTGGTTGGCTGTTGCATATGTTAATAATATTTATTTTCTTCTTGTATTTCATGAGTATTTATACTTGTGATTATGTGGATTTTATGGTTGTTTTATCATTATTATTATTTTGGTTATAAGCATGGTTTCATGACATATTCTAGTTATGGATTTTAACATGTTTTGATTCGTAAATAAATGGTTATTGAATGCATTGCATAATTGATGTTATTGCAGCTATTGAGAGAGGGAATTATACTTTCTTGATTATTTTCAAATAATTATGAGACCCCTATGTTCATATATGCATCGATGGCATGTAGATTACGTTTTCACAATGTGTTTGACGAAATGATTGTCAGGATTAGCCGTGATTAGGTTAATTCTTTAGGAAAAATTAGTATGAATGTATTTATCTCTATGTCGTCTATCATTATGGAAATTCTCATCAAGTTCTTAGCAGTGGTCTAGAGACAAGCTCTCAAAAGGTGGAACTAATTTTGGGGTCGCATACTCAGGACTAAGAAATTGAGGCTACATTTGCTACCTTATAGGCTTATGCATGCTACTAGCGTCTTATAATTGGATGGATGTAGTGTTATGCATATGAATAGCAATAGATCAGTTAAAGAGAGCCCCATCTCATGTAGTGTTATGCATATGAATGGCAATAGGTCAGTTAAAGAGAGCCCCATCTCATGGATTGATTGGGTACCTGGAGCGGTTGTTTAGCTCCTTGGGATTGTGTAGCTCTTGAGAAAGGTTAGTAAGGTTTCATTTTATTGGTTCTATTTCCTTAAGGGGATCTTGGAGGTTAGGACATGCCAGAGTATCCTTCATCTCATGTTTACCCGAGCACGACAGTGAAAATAGGTAAATGTGGGAGGAGTAGTTATAGTTACCTGCTTCTTACTTACATGTAAGTCATGAAAATATGTTTGGTTGATTCTTAATCGTCATGAAAATATGCTTGGTTTATTCTTAATCATTATTGCACAAGGAGCATTAATCCAGCCTTGTGAAATATATTTTCACAAGAACATCCTAATTTGGCACCTTGTGTTCCATCAGACACCACATGAAAAGATTATGTTTTGTTGGATAGTAGTCTTCCAAATTTTTGTCCACCACCGTTTAGTCACTGTGCCATCTCTAAGTGTCATAATCGACATTTATACTAGCTTTGGGAATTAAGGGAGAATAAACTCCAAACCATCTCATTGTCCCTATAGTAAGTCCAATATGGCCAGTAGTAAAATCTTTAATCTACGTGGTCCATTCCTCTATTCCTTGTTCAAATTGAGATCCCCAATAGAAAGTCAACATTGACTCCAAATAGTGGTGGTGGCTAGGTTTACAATATGGACAAGCCTAGAAATGCCATGATCTTGCAAGTGTTCAATTAATACTAGGGGAAGGAAGTGGTGGTTTTATTTGCTACCAAGCCAAGGGTGGAAACCAATGCACACCTGTCTCCTCTACCAACTTTCCACACTAGCGCATTGATGATGGCTCAACATGAGGTTAGGACTATCCACCCAATCATGGGTATATTATCTCCCAACATATCCTCACGATAGATATAGTCTAAAATAAACCTATTATCTTAATCATATAAATAAATTAGTTAAGAAAATAAAAAAAAATATAAAATTATATTTAATTAAGTTTAATATTCAGTAAAACATTTAAACATATTATCTTAATCAGTGGAACACATATCTCATATATGTATTAACAAATCCATATATTGTATTAACAAATAATTGTTAACATAATTATATATAATAGTTAACTATATATGTATAAAGATTTTAACTATATAACTGGTTTAGAAAATAGCCTTTTATATTTAATGAGATTTAATATATCTAAAAAATTCAACATATTATGTAAGGGAAACACCATATATATCCTTTTAATTAATTATTAAAAAAATATTTTATATTTAATTAAATTTAAACAAATTTTACATTTTATTTTAATTATATTAATAAATTAGTTATGAGAATATTTTAATTAAATCAAATTATTAATTATTATTATATGTAAAGAATTGTCTTTTAAAAACAACTCTTCTAGCTGTTTTGTGTATATGTTTGTACCATCAAATCAATTGAAAAATTGTATACATTGGATTAATAAATTCGATAAATAATTAATAATTAAAAATAATAAATAATAATAATTATGACTAAAAACGCTATAATATAAGAAAAATTGCATACTTGTTCTCGGTATATAAATTACCATAGCATAGGTGTGTGATTTTTTGTTTCGGTTAGAGAATATGTGTTGTTGTCTTTGTAAATGTGAGCAATATGGAGTTTGATAACTGCAAGAGGTGCTAATTTTCTTTTTTGAAAGTCATTGACAGCGAGCTCGATTTGTAAATTGCAGGGGGTTTTGCGGGATATGAAAATGTAAAAACAGTTGTAACCAAGATCAAAACATAAGTGGAGTTTCTTGCCACTCGAAGACTCTAGAGTTTCCTGCATATGAAAATGTAAAAAAAAATGTAATCAAGATAAAAACATAAGTAGAGTTTCCTGCCACTCGAAGACTCTAGAGCTTCCTCCATTAGAATGTGGGTTCTGCAGTGTTGTGTAATTCACGATTTCACGAAACCATGTATCCAAGGCATCACTATAGATTCTGTGGTAGAATTTTCAGAGGAAGTGATTGCTAGTAATTTGATTATAAATTACATGTAGTAGAAGGAAATGCGTGGGAAGGTAGTTATAAATTTGATTACTACAACGACACCGAACAGTTCGACGAAATTCGAAAGGATTTGCAGTACAATAAGTTGATCCAACTGTTAGCACGAATTACATGGAGTAGAAGGAAATGCATGGGAAGGTAGTTATAAATTTGATTACATGTAGTAGTAGAAGGAAATGAAGGGAAAAGTAGCTATAAATTTATTTTTTTAAATATTTATTTTTTTAAATGCATGGAAAGTTGAAAAAATTGTGAAAGAAACATTATTTTTTTAGTTTGGAAAATTATTTTTTTCAATTTACTAAGGAAATGAATGAAAGGGAAGGTAGTTATAAATTTGGGTTTTTTTTATTTCTTTTTCTTTAAATGTATGGAAAGTTGTCATTAAATAATTTTTAGCGGTGAATGCAAAATATGAGGTGTAATACCCACCCAAGTTATGTAAATATTTTTATTTACTTCATTATGCAACAATTTTCTAATTTAATAGGATAATTAAAAGTAAGAACAAGAATTAGAGAATTTACTTATGGTTTATTTGCTTAAATAATTGTTAGTTATGGTTTAACACTTTTTTCACTTAAACATTATATATTTTACATGAATTAAAAAAAAATGTTATATTTAACTTTTTAATATTTCAATACTTATCTTATAAATATTTTAATACAATATTTAAAATCACCAATGTGATTGTCACTGTAGTCATGTTAATCGTCAAAATACTTGTTTTAGGGATTGCCACATCCCATGTCATTTTGTTAATATCATCTCATTTGGTATTAGCACAATTTTTGAAGCAATTGTGTTTGTGTTCATTATGCATCCTTTTATGTTGTTGACCAATGCATTGTTAATGGTGATGACATAAGGGAAAAAGGTTGCCATTAGCCAAAGTTGTCATTGTTTAGTTTGCCAGAATCATCTTCTTTATGGTCATGTTGCAAATGAACTCATTTTTCCCAATTTGGTTCCTGCTATGAGTGCTATACTCTATTTTGTTGCACATGAGTGTAGGAGAAGAAATGAGCATTCTCACAACAATTATATCCAAACTCCCATAGTAAACGAAAAATATGTGACAAAAATCAATACATCATTTTCAATATGCTATTCCCATAAGTTAAGCTACAATGACCACTAAGAACTTATTTCTTCTATACTACTATTTCCTATTCTAGGGCCTTAGGTCATTTACTTTGCAACATTTGATGCAATTACTAGTTTAAAAATATATGTATATTCAATTAAATTTAATAACATAGAACAAGCAAACAAGAATTTTACCCTATTAGAAATTATGCATTTAAAAAAATTGCATAAAATATTATTGTGTTCAAAGTAACTTAGAATCAATAAGTGGTTTTATTAAATTTGAGTAAAAGTTGTAATTGATTTAAATTCAGTGGGATTAGCGGAAATTGATATTTTAGAAAAATTCAAAGCATGAAATAGGTATTTGTTAATTAAAAGACACAACAAAGTGTGGGGAGTTAATAATGCTAGTTTTCACTATCCTCTAGGATATCACTTACTAATTACTATTTTAAGATGGATTGATATGCACAAGTTTACTAGAAAATTAGATGATCTTATAGTATGATGAACATATCACATTAGTAAAGTAGTACCACCATTAGATGTTGAAATTCAAGCTGAAACTATATCCCTTTACTATAGGCTTTGTTTCACATATTTTAAGACTTAAATGTTTGTAGACATGACTACAAAACAATTTGAAATTATTAAATTGCATTTTCCATCCATTTTATTACATAAATCGTAAAACTAAATTGCAATTTGAGATTATTAAATTACATTTTTCATCAAGTTTATGTAAAACTAATTTGTAAAAATATTTAGAGACATGATTACAAAATAAATGGAGATTATTATTTTGTGGCTAAAGCTCGAGAGTTTCAATAATGATTGTGGGAAACATCCCATAAAATAAGAGAAATATGCAAAGTTTAACAATAAAACACGGCTATATAAATATTTAAAAATATTGGCATGGATATTGCAATTGTATTCAAAAAAATATTATATAAAATATGTGATATAGTTATCCATGTGATGTTATATTGTGTAAAAGTTGGAATAAGACTTTCACAGTTAATTGTGGAATCACACCTTTGACATGTATCTTTTTTAATAATATTGAAAAATAAATATTTATTTTTCAATGTTAAACATTACAACTTGCGCTGGTCGATATTAAACTAATAGTGATGAACAAACAAATTAATTGTTATACATATTTCTTGGCAAGGGACTAATAAATTGATGTCTAAAGTGGAGAAATTAATTCTCTATTTATGTACAAGTACTTCATAAATTTTGGTGATTAATTCTCTACTTATGTACAAGTACTTCATAAATTTTGGTGTGTAGGAACCACTTGTAAGTATGCACATTTACATTTTTACTTACTCTTTTTTATTGAAGTAATTAAAACAAATAAATAATGGTCGGCACTAACTTCTTGCAATTGCATCGATAAATATTGCAATTGTATCGATAAATCATACAAAAACAAAATATGTGGTACAATTATCCAGATCTGCCACAAGATCTTCAAGTTGTGGTCCAATTAAATGTTAGAAAATAGTTTTTTAATAATATTGAAAATTAAATATTAACTTTGTGTGGAATATGGATTTTAAGAATTTTAATTTAGTTACCAATAATTATTAAATAGATGGTAGAGATTTAACTTTTATGGAATATTTTGGAATATCCATAATACTATACATAAATGAAATGTTGAGATTTATCTTCAAAGCAATTATGTCATTTTTATCCTTTTAATGGATTTGATTAATTAAAAAAATCTTCATGGTTTTTTGGGTATGTGATATTGATAAGTCATTGTATTGGCTTGTAGTAGTATTGTAACAAAGTATATTTACATATTAAGAATCCCCATAGTAAAGTGGGAGGGAATATTTATAGTTAAAGATCTTGTTTCATGTTTTTTTAAATGTATATATGTTTAACTTATTTATTGATTCATTTTTATGATTAAGAATAATAAAAAATTAAAATAAAGTTATAATTTAATTAGTTTTCATGACTTTTTAAATTTTAGCAACTTTGCATATATTATAAAATAAGTGTTTTGATGCTTGTTATGGATTGATGTCTATGAACATTTATGAGTCACCTAATTTATATGGATTTGCTGACTATTTTTTTAAAATAAACATTATTATTAATAATGATTAATAATTCAAATCTATTATTAAATATCTTGCTTGATACTAATTAAGCCTATAGACTTGTCTATTTGAGAATAGGTCTTCTAGAATTTTAATTTAATTATTAGTAATTATTGGGTGGATGGTAGAGATTTGACCTCTATGGAAAATGTCGGAATATTTATAGTAGTATTCATAGATCAAGGGTTAAAATTTATCTTGGAAATAGTTATGTTTTTTATTTAATATATCTCAAATTAATTAATCAAAGAAAATGTTATATCAAAGCTTGTCATGTTGGGCATGTGGTATTGATAAGTTGTAGTAGTGACGGATGATATTATAGCAAAATCTACTTATATGTTAAGCAAATCCATTGTAAAATTGGAATGAATCTCCATGGTTAATAATATTGTTTAATATTAATTCTTTTTATAGTTAATAATAACAATTTGATTAAAATAAAATTTTATTATTTTTTTTTAATATAGGCATTTCATAGGTTTTTGTGGGAATAAGTGTTTGATGTTTACATGGATTGAAATGCCTACACCATTTATTGTCATTAATTTATATAATTAAATCTATTATTACTTATGATTTTGATTCTTATTAATTATGTTTCAAAACTAAATATTATAATTAATAGGAAAATCTATCGTTACACTTTGAGATTATTAAATTGCAATTTGAGATTATTAAATTACAATTTTCATCAATTTTATGTAAAACTAATTTGTAAAAATATTTAGAGACATGATTACAAAACAAATGGAGATTATTATTTTGTGGCTAAAGCTCGAGAGCTTCAATAATAATGGTGGGAAACATTCCATAAAATAAGAGAAATATGCAAAGTTTAACAATAAAATATGGCTATATAAATATTTTAAAATATTGGAATGAATATTGCAATTGTATTCAAAAATATTATATAAAATATGTGATATAGTTATCCATGTGATGTTATATTGTGTAAAAGTTGGAATAAGACTTTTAAAGTTAATGGTGGAATCACACATTTGACACGTACTTCTTTTTATAATATTGAAAAATAAATATTTATTTTTCAATGTTAAACATTACAACTTGGGTTGGTCGATATTAAACTAATAATGATGAACAAACCAATTAATTGTTATACTTATTTCTTGGCAAGGGACTAATAAATTAATGTCTAAAGTGGAGAAATTAATTCTCTATTTATGTACAAGTACTTCATAAATTTTGGTGATTAATTCTCTACTTATGTACAAGTACTTCATAAATTTTGGTGTGTAGGAACCACTTGTAAGTATGCACATTTACATTTTTACTTACTCCTTTTTATTGAAGTAATTAAAACAAATAAATATTGCAATTGAATCGAGAAATCATAGAAAAACAAAATATGTGGTACAATTATCCAGATGGCATTGTATTGTTGAATTACAACGACAAGATCTTCAAGTTGTGGTCCAATTAAATGTTAGAAAATAGTTTTTTTAATAGTATTGAAAATTAAATATTGACTTTGTGTGGAATATGGATTTTAAGAATTTTAATTTAGTTATCAATAATTATGAGATAGATGGTAGGGATTTAACCTTTATGGAATATTTTAGAATATCCATAATACTATACACAAACTAAATGTTGAGATTTATCTTCAAAGCAACTATGTCATTTTATCCTTTTAATGGATTTGATTAATTAAAAAAAGTGTCATGGTTTTTTGGGCATGTGATATTGATAAGTTCTTGTATTGGCTTGTAGTAGCATTGTAACAAAGTATATTTGCATATTAAGAATCCCCATAGTAAAGTGGGAGGGAATCTTTATTAATAGTTAAAGATCTCGTTTGATGTTTTTTTAAATGTATATATGTTTAACTTATTTATTGATTCATTTGTATGATTAAGAATAATAAAAATTTAAGATAAAGTTATAATTTAATTAGTTTTCATGACTTTTTAAATTTTAGCAACTTTGTATATATTATAAAATAAGTGTTTTGATGCTTGTTATGGATTGATGTCTATGAACATTTACGAGTCATCTAATTTATATGGATTTGCTAACTATTTTTTAAAAATAAACATTATTAATAATAATGATTAATAATTCAATTCTATTATTAATATCTTGCTTGATACTAATTAAGCCTATAGACTTGTCTATTTGAGAATAGGTCTTCTAGAATTTTAATTTAATTATTAGTAATTATTGGGTGGGTGGTAGAGATTTGACCTCTATGGAAAATTTCGGAATATTTATAGTAGTATTCATAGATCAAGGGTTAAAATTTATCTTGGAAATAGTTATGTTTTTCATTTAATATATCTCAAATTAATTAATCAAAGAAAATGTTATATCGAAGCTTGTCATGTTGGGCATGTGGTATTGATAAGTTGTAGTATTCAAGGATGATATTATAGCAAAATCTACTTATATGTTAAGAAAATCCATTGTAAAATTGGAATGAATCTCCATGGTTAATAATATTGTTGAATATTAATTCTTTTTATAGTTAATAATAACAATTTAATTTAAAATAAAATTTTATGATTTATTTTTTAATATAGGCATTTTCAGATGTTTTTTGGAATAGGTGTTTTGATGTTTATCATAGATTGATGCCTATCACCATTTATTTATCATTTAATTTATATAATTATTCTAATTTAATTACT